>APFE031029922.1:0-33658 GCA_000404065.3 Pinus taeda
ACACTAAAATTGGGAAATGTTCAAGGATTTTCCCCACACTGTAAGCTACTAAAGCTCCCAAATACCACACATGATAAACCAAATATTCATGTATTCAAATGATCTCATACCTTCCATCTATTATTATTATGGTTATCAGAATATCATGGGTCAACAGCTTGGGTGTGAAAGCCATGGGTCTTTTTCTTCTCTGAAGAAGACCCATGGGGTCACTGACATGGGTATGAAAACCATGGGTCTTTTTCTTCTTCGAAAAAGACCCATGGCTATGATATTTTTTTATAGATAGTATAGTAGGACGAGGTAAGGTTGAACCAACTCTAAGGCTTAAGGCTTAAAATTACTTCGTATAAGGTAAGGTCTGTAGAATTCATAAGGAAAGCCCACTTCATATGTATTTTTGTAAATTTTGGTTAAGAAAAAAAAAATTAAGTAATGTGATGAACAAAAGACTGATAAAAACATGGTTTTACTGAATTTGGTCTGGGTTTCTACTCTCGTAGAGCTCGCAAAGGATATAATAATATATATATATATATATATATATATATATATTTTTTTTTTTTTTAAATTGAACAAAAATCTCAACTAACTACCAAAAATATAAAATAAATATATTTCGTTACTTAATTAATATTTCATTACTTAATATAAGAAATATAAGAAATATATTTCATTCACTACTTACATAAACTTTCCCAACTGAGATTGGTTTTGATATACCATTAGTGGTATGCGTTTTTCCATACAGGTTTACATACGTTATACTTTTTTCCAAAAAGTTTATAAGTGTTGCCTACTACTCCAGCCAATCCATTCCAATTAGGATATCATATGACCCAAGGGGAAGAATATTTAAATATACCATGGTCATCTACCCATTTAAATTTAATGGAAACTTCTTCACTTGGCTAGTGACTCCTCTCTTGGTACCTGTGGCCAATTGTACCAACCAAGTTGTTTTCTATTTTTCTGTTTTTAATTTAAATCTGTCTACTACTTGGAGTCCCACATATCTTAAACTAGCTCCTAGGTCTATTCAAACAAAAATTGATTGGTTAGTGAGAATACCTTCTAGCTCAATCATGGTGGACCGATGTTTCGCGTGTCTATCCTCTAGGGTTGTGCTTATCCTTGGGATGCTCCAGGCCATGTCATTTACTATAGAGGCTTCATGGATGTTTTGTATGTTTTATACTGACCTAGGATTATGTGGGCAGTCTCTTTGTAAATGAGGTTCACTGCATCCGCATCACTTCAATACTGATTTCTCCATGTCTCTATTCCCCTTTATAGCATTCATATCAACAACTTTTGATCCTACGTGAGAAGCAGCTTGCTGATTTACATCCACCTTATCAAACATTTTTCGCTGGTGATCCCGACCAAATTTTTTGAGATACCCTAGTTTTGACTACCTTCCTCCTGTGTTGACTTTGGCCTTCTCCTAATTTGGCCAAGTCTTGAACCCTTCACATTTATTTTTAAATTTTTGGTAGCATAACCTTGCCTTTCTCACCACTTCATCCATAGTTTTTGGGTTATCAAATTTGATCCGCTCCTTATACACTGTACGCAAGAAATTCATGAACCGTTGTACTTTAGCTTTTTCCTCCTTGAGGTATGGAACATATCTCAATAGGTAAGTAAATTTGGATACAAATCATCAATAGTGAGTTTTCCTAACCTTAATTCGTGAAATTCTTAGGTGCAGTCATCATAGTATCTCTCACTCAAGTAGAAATTTTTTAATTGTTTACAAAATTCATCTCACAATATTGTTTTCTCCTCCATTGCCTATAGATTCTTTGCCTCTTCCCACCACCAGGCATCTTTTCCTTGTAACTGATAAACAAATAAACTAGCTTTCAAATTAATTTCATAGTGATAAACTTGAAAGTATTTAGTCACATTTAATAACCAGGATTTTGCGTCCTCCTCCTTTTCCCATCAAACTTGGAGGGCTTGATCTTCCGAAATTATCCTTGCAGTTCTAGCTACTTTTTTCTACTTAGAATTCTAGAAATAAGTCGTAGCTGATTCTCCTTCACTCTCATATTTTTTAGGATCAAACTCTCCTCGTTTCACCATTTCTAGTTTCACTATTTTATGAATTGATTTCTCTATTAAAGTTATGATCATTCTTTCTTGCTCCTTGATGGTGCAACAATCGTTCATTACTATCCCTTAGATATGCCAATTCTTGCTGTAAATTTTGTATGACCTCCGTGAATGGGTTTATAAGGGGAGTGGCTCCTTCCCCCAGTTCCACATACAGTTAGTCTCTTACTGGTATCTCCTCAACCATCATACTGAATATATATTTTAGCTTAGTTAAGCTTAATCATCCAGTTGTTCACATAATATAATGAAACATCTATCAGTTTACTGCAATTTTCCTATCTACATACTTTTTTGTTATGATGGTTTGTTAAGGCCCAATGGATAACATGGGATCTGATACCATATGTCACATATCTTACATTAGCACATCAAAAAAAAATGTCTATTATTAATTCACCCCATTTCTTTCCTAAGGTGTGCATTCTGATATGGTAAGGTGCCTAATGTCTCTAAGTGTAATTGGCTATGTACTATGCATATGTTCAAAATTAAACACCCTTGTGTTACATAACTTATATGCTTTTGAGGGTACGGATGACTTACCAACTTATATATGGATGCACCTTCGTTAATTTTATATGTTTGAATATCTACTACCCTAGGTCTAAACCCATCACACATTTTGGTAAGCTTAATGGTTCAATGTGTATCAATTCTATTTATGTCAAGGGTTTTACTCTTGCTATTGTGCTCTCATCTGATTGGCGATGGTTGTGGTTGGGCTACGAGGAGTCCCATCGCCCGCTGGCCACCGCTGACCACCTTAATCCATTCACGTGGTCAATTGCGTGAGCTTGCGTTTTGTGTGATGGTGGAGATTGATTTGGCCACACATCAACGGTGGCGGAGCCTTGTAGAAATCCTAACTCCATTTTACCCTAACCTAACTCCTATCTTTATCATTGTGGTCGTTGTTTGGCCTCATACTCTGTTCACTCTGCTCTTCGAATCTTGGCACGACCTGGCTCTTTCCTGCACCCATTGCAGTGCCTTCATTCCATGCCCGAACTATATTCTTCCATTAGTCTATGTCACCATATGAAATTTATGTTGAGAGGGAGTGGTTATTCCTCCATTTTACTTCGGGTGCTACGAACGTTTTTCATAAGAATTGCCTCCTCATCCTACTCATTTCTAATTTTATAGTGGTTTTGTCTCTCCCTATGTGAACTGCCGAGACTGACATTTCCTTCATTACTCCTCAACAGGTAAGAGGTATAATTTTCGTTTTTGTGTATGGTTATTTCTTAAAGTAGAGGATTGTGCTAATGAATTTGGGGATTTTCATGTTTGCAGGGGAATTTTCCTTTCCAGAGAGGGAATCTGGCGTCTATTACTCATTGCAAGCCTTCGCAATGAGGTTTCGCTCAGCAGCACCAAAGGTCAAGAATCTACTTCAAAGCTCTCCCAGGTAATCAGTTGTGGACTTGATATGTTTTAGATGTTAACCCTAAAGGGGTTTTTTTCTTATTACACATGAATTTGTTGCTGGTCCACTTTCCCTTTCTTTATTGAGGATTTGATTCAGTGGATGGATGAACCAATCCAACTCCCTTAATCCCTCAAGTAATTATTTCTATCCTAAGTAGTACTTTTAGGAATAATTTCTACAATTTTGGGTATGAGGGAGGATTCCAATGCATAGTGACTTTATATGCACGTGGCTTGTATTTGTGCAGGTATTCCAACAAACCACAGGTTAATCTATTTGTGTCTTGCACCATTTCCAGCTTGCTCGCTCATTAATGGGTTTATTTCTTAATGCTACTTGCTAGGTCGGTTTTATTTCCATTTTTCTAGCTATGGGTGATGAATTACTCTGTCTATGATTTTTGGGTTGATTGCAATGACTATGGAAAATGGAGTGTTGTGTCGTCCCTTGCTATCAGCTAAACGTTATTGAACAATATTTATTTTTGTTTCTAGTCTATAGGTGTTCAACTGCATATGAATAGGATGTAGATGTAGGCTTGGTCAAGACATGATCCTCTATTTTTTCCTAAAGAACAACTACAGGGTCCTTAAGAGGCACCATTTATATTTATATGGAGCTTTGCTCTTACTATTCTCTTTTAACTAGTTATTAGTTGTCTTTGTTGATGTTGTGACTCATCCCTCTGAATGGAGCCATTGGCTTATTTTAATTAGTTAAATGATCAGGATAGAGACTCCTTTTTATTTTAGTTTTGAACTATGTTCATGGATGTAAGGATACTTTCAGATGTAAGGTTCCACCTTTCTATTTATATATATTTCAAGGAAAATTTGTCTCTGATTTTTTTTTAATATGCTTTCTAAATGTTTTAATGATGTATTTTTTCTCTATATAGGCTGAAAATTCCATTTAAAGAAATACTATCCCCACTTATTGATTTTCCTGTGATTTATTCAATTGCTTGTTATTACTATGTTTCATTTGATGGTATTCTTATTTTTTATCTTTCAATCTTCCCTCTATTCTAGTTTGATTAATAGAAGGTGTTGAAATATGGTGATCCGAATGGAAAATGGCATCGACCCATGGTATTCATCCACCCATATTATTCATCCACCCATGGAATTTACCCATGGTATTGTAAGTGGCATCCACCCATGGTATTGTAAGTGACATCCACCCATGGTATTTTTCCATGGTATTGTGACATCCAGCCATGTTATTCATTCACCCATGGAATTAACCCGTGGTATTGTGACATCCACCCATGGTATTCATTCACCCATGGAATTGACCCATGGTATTGTGACATCCACCCATGGTATTCATTCACCCATGGAATTGACCCATGGTATAGTAACTGAAAGATACTATAAGTAACAAGTCGCATTTTGTAAAAGAACAGTTTGTCTGCCACGATGTAGCTCTTACAATTATTCTCTTTTTTAATAAGAAATATTCTTTGTGGTTTATTTATTGGGCATTCTCCTCTTTTTCTTCTTGCAATTCAAGTTTTTAGATCTTGGGAGTCTCTCCTCCCAAGATCCATTTCAATCTTTTAGATCTTGGGGGCCTCCCCCCAAGATCCAGATCAGTGGTATCAGAGAAGGTTATGATTCCATGGGAATGAGGGTTTGATGCATATTTCAGTTTCAAATTTTGCATCAATATTCAACAAAATTTAGGCATGTGCTACGTCCTCCACAGAGCATTTTCTTGGGCCAAGCAGGAAGAATTTTTACTTTTTACTTTTTATTTTTTTGCAGGAATGTTCTTGGGCGGCGACTTTGTAGATCAGATCTGAAAATTTTGGTACAAAATATACAAAAAAAAATATCTGATGTGGATTCCTCGTGAAAAATTACCAAAATTAAAAAAAAAAATCGATCGAATCAGAGTCCAGATGAGGGAGATATCGCTGATTTAAAATCACCTATGTTGTAGAAATTTTTCTAACGACAACTGGTGGATGGCGACTCTCCTATCATTTTTTGAATTTTTTGGTGCAGAACTTCAGAAAAAAAAAATTTATATCTGATCTCTTCTTGAAAAATCACCCAGTTTCAAAAAAAAAAAATGGGTCGAATCGGAGTTTGGATGTGGGAGATATCATTGATTTAAAATCAACTATTTTTTCAAAACTTTTGTGATGGCAGAAAACATTGTAGCACGAATCAAAGATTCTAGGGTGTCCAGATAAGGATTTCCAACACATGGGAAGATGCAAAATGATCCTTCTACTTCCAAAAATAGGTTATAATAAATATTCTGAGTTATATTGACTGAGTTATGCCCATTTTAATTTTGGAGCAACATTCATAGTGGGTTCCCATTGGAGACGTGCCCTCCAACCCCACTTTAGTAGGCACCTACTTCAAATTCATCAGTTTCAACATAGAAACATTCATCTTGGGTTATTTGGAGACATGCCCTCCCACCCCAGGTTATGTAGGCACCTGCTACTTCATCAACAACCAACATCACGGTTATGGGTCAATTGCACAAAATCCTTGTCATCGAAGTCCATTTGCTAGGCTACACACTATTAAGATCATAGTTGGTCACAAGCATTACATGGTATCTCTATCCTCGGATCTTCATTTTTCATGGTTATGGGTCATCCACAAACCCACACTTTATTGAAGTCCATTTACTAGGCCACACACTGTCATCATCACAGTTGGTCACAAGCATTACAGGGTATCTTTATCCTCGGATCTTCATTCATCATGGTTATGGGTTAGCAACATAAAACCCTTATCTTCAGTGGCTCTTCATATTCAACAAAGGCTTCATAGGAGGGAACTTTATGCAATGGGGACCATTGCTTCTTAAGGAGGGAGGAATGATCTGAATGGAAAATGGCATCAACCCATGGTATTCATCCACCCATGGAATTTACCCATGGTATTGTAAGTGGCATCCACCCATGGTATTGTAAGTGACATCCACCCATGGTGTTCATTCACCCATGGTATTTTTCCATGGTATTGTGACATCCACCCATGCTATTCATTCACCCATCAAATTGACCTGTGGTATTGTGACATCCACCCATGGTATTCATTCACCCATGGTATTGTGACATCCACCCATGGTATTCATTCACCCATGGAATTGACCTGTGGTATTGTAACTGAAAAATACTATAAGTAACAAGTCACTTTTTGTAAAAGGATAGTTTGTCCGACATGATGTAGCTCTTACAATTATTCTCTGTTTTAATAAGAAATATTCTTTGTGGCTTATTTATTGGGCATTCTCCTCTTTTTCTTCTTGCAATTCAAGTTTTCAGATCTTGGGGGTCTCTCCTCCCAAGATCCATTTCAATCTTTTAGATCTTGGGGGCCTCCCCACAAGATCCAGATCATATGGCTATTGTAATTCTCTGTGATATTGCTACGCCTTGATGATCTTCTTCTATCCTTAACTTATCTTAGGTAGTCATTTTAGTTAAGCAGCTAGAAGAAATTAACTTACTGATATGGTTTTGGTCTAAGAATTATGATTGTTTGTCATATGTGATGGTTATCCTCAAGTGCATATATATTATTTCTCTATTTCATAGTTGTGAGTACTAAGGATTTGATGCATATGCCTCCAACATTTAATTTCCAATTATTTGTTTTATATGGAAAAATAGATCTAAATCTGAACTATATCATGGCATGCATGTGATAAAGTCCTTTGTTCATATTCTCATGAAATTTGGCATGACAATATACATGTACAAAATTCTTTTGTCCTGCACTCTTATAATTTCGTTCATTAAATATGGAAATTAATAATACTATGTTTCTATAACTAGGAATTTCACTTTTCATGTTGGATTACTTAATGTATTGTCTCACTGGCACGAGTAGCGACTAGTACTCTACCTTTATGGTAATATCATTCAAGTTCTTCAATAGTCTAGACAAAATATCAGTTATTCATGAATTACAGTAACCTTTCCTACTACACAACAAATATAACAAAAAATTATTGTTTACAAGCAAGTAAAATATAAAATTTCATTCATCTTCCATTGACATGCAAATGCTCATCTCCTATACTTAATTTCTAGCCTGCATAAAATCATATCATTCAAATTTCATAATAATAATCCATAGATTTACATTAACCAAAGAACTAGTAATTATAAGCTAACCATGTGCTACTGATGGAATTCCATTGGAGCCAGAACATTGTCTTCCACCCAACTGTAGAACTGTATTTTCACAGTTCAGCCCCTAGTAGAGTTTTCCCATCCAAGACATCAACAACCTCTTGATTCTTGCAATAGGCATTTTTATGCCTTATTTCTATGTGAGATTTTTCTTAAATCAGCATGCCACTTTATGGGATTTTTCCCTTTGTGACAAAAACTTGCTTTTTATCTTTAGCGACGCTTTATGCCAATCTCAACTTAGTGTTTATCTCTAGATAAGTTCTTGGTGGACCTTTCTCTCACATCCACTAAGCTTAACCAGAATCCTTCTAGATTCTAATCATGGAAAGATTGTTATAATATACTCTCATTTGTGTGTGTTCCATTTCCAAGAAATTCAAATTTATTTCCTATCTAAAAACATTTATTGCATAATCATCCTATGAAAAACATCATCATTATTCTTTTTTAATAAAATGGAAAAATTCTATTTTTTTTTCAATTAGGGAGAGGTATTACACAAGGCGAAACTGGGCTATACATTAAACATACAAGATAGAATACATTCCTAAACTTCCTAGAAGGTTCTAGAAAAATAAAGAGTTTCAATGAGTTGTCCTTTCGCTTCTTGTTATAAACCTTAAAACATTAAAAGAACCCTAGTAGGCTTTTTTTAGTCAACATGGTTGAATACCTTGGAGAAAAATAAAAAATATGTAAGAAATTGGGTAAGTTCCAAGCCGAGAGGCTGAGCCATAGAAAAATCCTAGTATAAAATTTAGTTGTGCCAAAGGTATTTAGTTCTTAGAGGGCATACCTATGAGGAAGGAGAAGAGACACATAAGAATTCTGAGAAAGATGGCTAGAGTTTATTTTTTATTTTTTTAAACTGGAAGGAATTAAACACAAATAGTTATCTCCCATGTGAAGGTTAGGATGTCGCAACCTACTCCTAAAAGTCATAAATTGGCAGTGGTTTGAAGATATAAATTGTTAAGGAATTCATTCTAGGGTTTTCTTAGTAGAATTATTATCTATGCCCGCAATGCTGGCCACTTTTGGTTTATTGTTCGATAAATAACTCACTATGATTAGAGAGACCTCAGTGGCAGTGTTCACCTGGGTAAAGGCAATGAAATAGAAAGTAATTGTCGAGCTAAAATGTACTTTCCAAAGAGCGGCCATGAACAAAAATTGCAAAAGGATATATATGCATTAACACACTGTCTACAATCTTTTAATACACATTGCCAACCCTCAGGAATTACATTTTCATGCAATCGCAAGTAGAGTTTCTCCAAGCACTATTATTGCCTAAAAAAATAAAAATGTAAGGATTCAACCCTCGAATTGAAGAAGAGGCATTATAGTCATGGAATCGAGGAATTTCTAAGTTGCAAAGCTCTGTCTTAAGCTGTGAGGGTGCAAATGAGAATTGGAACAATGGGAGGCTGCAAGTAGTTACTCCAAGCTAACCCTACGTCACCTCCACCATCAATATTAAGCCTAAGACATATACATTCACATATTCGTCATGTGGTTAAGGTCCATGTATCAGCTTGTTAGATATTATCTTCGTGCTACTTATATAATGTAACTAGAAGTTTTAGGTTGGACAACATTCCTTTAATAACAAGAAATATGAATAGAGGTGTAAACCAACTTAATATATCAATACTATGTATATGTATATGACCCCTTACGTCGTGGAGTACCTCGTGAAGGGTCGATACATTTGCATTGAGCTACAATAGTATTATTAATGTCATCTGAAAATAAATAAATAAATGCAATTGCAACCCATCAAAACCTAAGGAAACTCTTGTAACCATGAGTCATGACAATTGTATCTTAGGTAAAGAGAGTGAAACCTTTATGTGAGCGTACATCTTCTAATAGGTTTATAGTACCCTTATTTAATATAAAAAAGAAATAGAGAAGAAATAAGAATGGATTTACGTTATTGGTACAATAAGAAACATATCCATCAAGTTATAAAGGGTAAATATAATAAAGACAATGCCAAGATCTCTAGCATGGGGATATGATAATTTGAAGTTGACAATGAATCTAGTAGAAATTCATGGTAGGGAGAATTTCAAAGTGCAAGTAGATATAAAATAATTATTAGTCCTTTGTTTCCTTTTAGACTAGACATTTTATGAAATCTTAATATTTCATGATTTCATGTGTGTATATGTACGGTTATGATTTCCTTTAAGAAAATATACATGTCCTCTTGCTCTATTATAACGAAATAAAAAGAATACATTAGGGATATTACAATTTGTATATCCTATTAGAGTGCAATCCTTACTTTTTACCTTTTAGTGTATAATATTCTCTAAGAAAAGGGATATCCTACACATAACTATTTTATACTAAAATTTAAAGAAGCTTACATACTCTTTCCTTTCTCACCTTAAACATATATTATTATTATTGGATTTTAAGGTCACAGAAGCCAAACACAAAATTGGTTTATAAGAACCCCTTGTTTGTGGGAAAAGGGACTCACCTCCGCGCAATGATTTGATTGCTAAGTCTATGAAGGCATTATACTCTACTCCCCTATAGTTAAGTCTATGAAGGCATATATACTCTACTCTCCTCTAGTTTTGAACCTACGACATACTATACATATATGTTATAACCTCTTATAACATATACTTTTATACAAATTATAGTAAAAAATAAAAAATATAAGTAATTACTTAAATTTTAACCCATAAAAATATTTTATTATTTTAGAAATAAAAAAATTTATTAATCAACATATATTATCTAATATATATTAAAAAAATGAGTCATGGTTTAATTAATACACAAAATAGATTTTTGTCTAGAATCTCAATACAAATTTCTAGCAAGATTGTGATTTTTTGTTATTTAAAATGCACTTTAAATGGATTTAGCACCCTAAAATACCCTTGAGGCACTACATCTTTACAAATTAAACAACTTAAACTTATGATTTTTAAAAATATGTACCATGTATGAACAAAATTAATGGGAAAAAATGGTCCCCCCCAAAAAAAACTTTATCTATTACTTAAACTATACTTAAAAATACTTCTTAACTTTTAATTAATTAATTGACTAATACAAGACAAAAACTAGTTAAACATATTTCATATTGCATATTAAAAAAACACTGAATTTTACATATTGTTACTCATTATTCTCATAACCACATTACCTTCCTTAACCACTAGAAAGGAAAATTACATCAAGCATAGGACCAAAATCAATAGACTTTCAAAAAAACTAACCACCCAATAAAACTAAAACCATATCCATCGAAACCATTTTAAAATTATACAACAATAAATAAATCACCAACAAATGAGAAATCATAATTTACGCCAAATGATATCCCCAAAGGTTTCCCTTCGGGAAGGGTAGGGCATGCAAGGAGCGTGGCGGTTCAACTCTCTAGGGTTTCTGTAACCTCTGGTACGACAGAGCCCTCCAGACTTTTGCAGCTTTAACAATATTGACTGCTTCATGATTTCTCGGTTCCTGCAGGGTAGTTTAGAGTTCCATGAGCCCCCCTCAAGGAGAGGATGATGTGCCTCCCCCAAAGGACGATAGCGAGCAACATGGGAACAAAGAAGGTGATAAAATAGAGGATCAGAATGACGATAGCATGGATCCAAGCTAACAACAGGAAAAAGCACAGGCTAAACAGGTTCAGACCAAAGTCAGCTCGACCACATGCAAGCCAATAGCCACTGAGTGCCCAAAAGTAGAATTTCCAAGTCACTGAATCAATGCTCAGATACAATTTATGGGGGATCATGCGCTAATTAGGCAAGTTCATAGGACTTTGGCCAACTGAGAAGGCACTGTGTGGCTGGATAGTAGCGAAATGGAACCCAAAAGGTCACATCACCCTGGAACTAGGGCCTAAAGGGTTCTTCACAGCCATTTTTAACTTCCTAGAGGATCGGAACAGGGTCCTGGATGGAGGACCGTACTTCTTTAACGTCGCTGGTCTGTATCTCAGAGGATGGGTAGAGCGTTTCGACCCTAACAAAGAGGATCTCAGCTGGGCTCCAGTTTGGATAAAACTTTACTCGCTCCCTATGGAATACTAGGAGGAAGAATCTTTACAAGAGATCGGAAATGTTCTAGGTGAGTTCATCAAAGTGGCAGAGGAAACAAAAATTAGTAGATACACCTCTTACGCATGGATCTGTGTCTACATGCACCTCAATAAGGCACTTCCGGATAAGGTAATTTTATTCCATGATGGTATTGAATGGTTTAAGTTGATTGATTATGAACATGTGTCGTTTAGATGTAGAAGATGTCACGATCTGGGCCACTTATTTAGGGACTATCCTTTAAATCAAAAACCCTCTTCCCCAGTGACCTCAGGTAAGACTAAGTCTGATCGATTTACCAAAGTGGCTAGCCACAGGAGAAATCACAAGAAATTGGCAACTAATCCCAAGATGCCTCCAGCCAGTGCTTCCAAACCTTTAACAAGCAATAGATTTGAAGCATTAGCCCGAGAAAATGATCTTGCCTCCGACAATCCCACTCCCCCTGAGAGGGAGACCAAGAAAGATAAACATATAGTGCAAAAAGATCCCAAATCACTCCCAGGAGATCCTCTATCCAAAGAAAACTTCTCCCCTACCAAGCTCAAGATCCCAGCTTGGAACTCTCAAGGAATGGAGGTATACAATATAAATTTTTATTCCAGAACAGCAATAGAAACCTCTGAAGAGTTGAACAAATCCCAACATATGGAAGAGGAACCAGAAAACATAGATATTGGAGAACTTGATATCCTAGGCCTAGAGCAATCATGTAAAACAAAGAACTTTGACAAAATTCCAGATCGTCAAGTAGAGAACCTGGAGGAGGTCCTATCTAGGAATCAAAGGCATCACTCTCTAGGTGTTCAGATTGGAAGTCCCTGGGATGGAAAATTCATTGCCAAAGATAACAAAAGACATGGGAGGAAAACAGATCTCCAATGAATAATCAGAATAGGAGAAATGGTAGTGGAGTCAGGCAGATACTCCAAGCTAACAAAGTACTTTCACATCACCCACACCACTTCTCAATGAAATTGATATCATGGAACATCAGAGGGCTTAATAGCCCAAGGAAAGGTAGACTACTTAAGAACATGATCATGCAAGAAAAGCCTCAAATCCTATTCTTGCAAGAAACCAAATGCAGTTCAATTGCTCTGGAAAGAATTGTAGCAAAAGCCTGGCGAGGAGGCCTGGTAACTGCCATGGATGCTTATGGGCTGTCTGGCGGCCTTGCAATTTTATGGGACGCACGCACTATTATGCTCAACAACATACATGCTAATAAGAATTTTATCCAAGCAATCTTTCACATCACTGGGACCAACACATATGGACATCTAACTAGTGTGTATTTTCCTCTGGAAAATGTGCACAAAATAGAAATCTTGGAAACCCTTTCAGAAATCAATAAAAATAGGTTGCACCCTCTATGGATTTTTGGGGGCGATTTCAACATGATTGCTAGGTTGGAAAAAAAATGGCGAGGTAGGAACAGAGGAAACAGGGAAGGGAGTCACTTAAAAGACTTTATTCAACACAATTGGCTTATTGACATTCATTCCAATAATGGTCTTTTTACCTAGAATAACAAAAGAGAAGGGCCGCATCAAATTGCTTCTCGTCTGGACAGATTTCTTTTATCAGAAAACATAATTCATCTAGGTGGAGAATTTACTGCTTCCATCCTGCCGTTCTCGGGATTAGATCATTAGCCAATTTCCCTTCAATGGACTCGCCCTAGTCAAAATGTGCGTAGACCTTTTCGCTTTGAGGCCTTCTGGATGTCTCATCTAGACTTCAATAGCTTAATCAACTCAGAATGGAACAACTTCTCTCCTCCAAATGGCTCCAAGATGTTTCAATTTCAGCAGAAGCTCAAGCATCTGAAAAGGAAAGATCAAACATTGGAATAACACTTCTTTTGGTAATATTCTCCAAGCTCAGAATGCCCTCTATCAAGACATGAAAAATTTGCAGCAAAGGATTATAATTGAAGGTCGATCTAAGGACCTGTCAAAAACAGGAAAAAATTCTTGAATCACAAATCTTAGAAAGGGCAAAATATGAAGAAACTATGGAGGAAAAAATCAACAATAAAATGGCTTAAGGATGGGGAAAAAACACAAAACAATTTCACACAACTACCGTTCAGTGCCGAATGAATAATAACATAACCCACATACAAGATGAGCAGGGGATAAAGGTCGAAACTCATGAAGAAATTGCAAGTGAATTCCTAAATTATTTCAAGCAAGCGCATCAAGAGCCAAATATTGATAGATCGCTAGCTATTGAAAAAATTATGACGAACATTCTCAAATTAATATCAGAGGAGCATAATCAACTCCTTCTCAGACCTGTAGGCTTACAGGAGGTTGAAGAGGCAGTTTGTTAATTGAAAGTTGGGAAGGTGTCGTGTGTGGATGGATTTACCTCCAATTTTTTTCACAATTTCTGGGATTTGATCAAAATGGAGGTGTGGCAAGTTGTGGAGGAATCAAGAACATTGAGATGGATGTTCCCTAGATTGAATGCCATTTTCATTGCTTTGATTCCCAAGGAGACTCAGCCTAGCACTCCTGACAAGTACAGGCCCATTGCTTTGTGCAATATAATATACAAGATTGTTTCCAAAATCATCGCCTCCAGACTCAAATTACTGCTCCCTCTTATCATCTCGCCTGAGCAATCTGGTTATGTTGAAGGTAGGCAGATAACAGATGGAATTATCCTAACTCATGAAATAATCCATTCTTTGAAGCAATCCAAGAGGCCAGGTATGCTCCTTAAAATAGATCTGTCCAAGGCTTTTGATAGCTTAAGTTGGATGTACATCAGGAAAACTCTAACAGCGTTTGGTTTTGCTCCTCCTTGGGTAAGGTGGGTTATGAGTCTTTTATCTTCTTCCTTCTTTTCTGTGCTAATCAATGGTATTCCCTCATCCACCTTTCACCCCTCTCAGGAAATTAAGTAGGGAGATCCCCTTTCTCCCTTCCTTTTTGTTATCATGGCAGAAGGATTGGGTTGCAACATTAAAAAAGCCTAGCAATCTCAGCTCCTTAAAGGCCTGCCTTTTCATAACGCCTCTACCTTTTCTCACCAGCAATTTGTTGATGAAAATATGATTTTTGGTCATCTGTCTGTCTAGGAAACTCATCAACTCAAATCATTACTATCGGATTTCTCAGATGCCTCAGGTGCCAATATCAATAAAGCCAAATCTCAAATTTTTTTCTTCAACACTCCTGTTAATACCCAAGCAGCTATAGCACGCATTCTTGGATTTATCATTGCAGCTCTCACCTCCAAATATTTAGGAGTGCCTTTGATAGCCTCAACCCTTAAACACTCTTCTTAGAAAATCCACTTAGAAAAGCTGGAGGCTCACCTCTTCCTCTGGACTCACAGGGCTCTTAACATGGCAAGTAGATTAGTCCTCATAAAAGCTATTCTTTACTCCATGCCACTCTACCTCTTCTCTATCCTTGCTGCTCCCAAATGGGTTCTCAAAGAAATCAAGAATTTCCAGCATTCCTTCTTATGGGGAAGCTCAGGACCTACTTGCAAATGGGCTCTTGTCAAATGGGACAAATTTTTCCTTCCGAAGTGCGTCGGTGGCACTGGTTTGAGGGATCTGTCTTACAGTAATTAGGTCATGGGGGCTAGAATATGGTGGAAATGGCTTACTGTACCATTCACACCCTGGGCTACTCTATGGACTGCTAAATATGCAAGCAACTGCCCAATAGAAGAACGAATATGAATGTTAGAAGTCAGCATGGGCTCCCTAATCTGGAACTCAGCCAAGCAACATAGAAATCTAATTCAGCAGCATAGTTTTTGGGAAGTTAATGATGGAAACACAACAAGGTTCTAGGAGGACCCTTGGCAGCAGTTGCCCAAGCTAAAGGGCCTTCTTTCTCATCTGCAACTTCTGGAGTAGGATTTGCAAAAGTACGAGAAGGTCAGAAATTTTTGGACTCACTCTTCCACACAAGATTATAGACAATGGATTAAAGCAGACAAGATCTTAAGACATGTAATAGAACAGGCTCAACAAAATCTCAAAACAGAATTAACGAAAAGGAAAATACAACTTTTGGAGGAAGGGGATATCCTTAGATGGGGATATGAAGAAAAAGGCACCTTTACCACAAGGGAGGCTTACAATATCATCATCAAGCAGCTCGTGGTCAAAGACTTGCTATGGAGCAAATTTTGAGACCATTCCAACTGGCCGAAAGTATCTACCTCTCTCTGGCTCTTGTGTCAAAACAAGATCCTTACATGGGATAATCTTAGAAAAAGGAATTATCATGGGCCCTCCATATGCCCCAACTGCTGGCAAGAAGAGGAATCCATAAAGCATGTTATGCATTCTTGTCATATTGTGTGCAAGCTATGGGAAAAAGTCAGCTTTCGATGTCAAAAGGAGGGCAAAGTTCATGGAGATATCATAGCCACTGTTCGTAATTGGGAACAGACACCTTATCAATGCAAAATTCTAAATTTCTTATGGAAGCTTCTTCCAAGATTACTCATATGGAACATTTGGAAGGAGAGGAATCGTAGGATATTCAAGGATCAATCTATGCCTATGGAGAATCTCTGGATCATCATATGCCAAAATATCAAAGAATCCCTATCACTCCATACTTGGTTTTAGGAAGATCTTCCTTCTCTGCCACAAGAAGAGTCCATCTGGACAAGTTGGAATCTTCAGTGGAATCAAGAGCATATTTCCAAAGGAACATTACCTTTGTTGGGCCATTCGCCTATGAAGTGGCTCCCTCCTCCCAATCATATGTTCCAGCTAAATTTCGATGGAGCCTCAAAAGTTAATCCAGGAAATTCGAGCTTTGGAGGGATCTTCAGAGATTATCAGGGGACTCCTCTTCTAACCTTTTTCGGTTCAAAAGGATGGGATACCAACAACTCGGTGGAATTGGAAGGTTTGTGGCAAGGTCTTATCTTAACTCAAACAAGGGATTCTTTCCGCTTATCATAGAAGGGGACTCTCAGATCATCACAAATATGGGTTCCAAAATCATGCAAGGCACTCCCTCAAGCAAGGTAAGCAACAGTTAGAGAATGGCGAAGAGGCTTGAGCTCATTACTGTCTGGCTCTCCCATCAAAGGGCTATTACTGTCAAGCATACACGCTGAGAAGGAATAAAGTGGCAGACGTTTTAGCTAATCTTGGAGTGGAATGTGGGTTAGACCTTCATATAGGATCATTTTCCAGCCTAGCCTCTGCCTCCCTATTAATGGATTACCACAATATTGTGAAGAATGATATGCAACAAGTAGAATAAGTGCACCGAGATGCGGGTGCATTAATGGATCATTAATGGAGAGGTTCATCAATGCCGGTATTCGAACTTGCAAGTGGCAAGTTTGCACACTCCTCCAAGCTCTCTCATGGTTAATGCAAGCTCACACAAGGCATCAACTGATCAGTGTGCATTTCGAATTTATTGTTCCCTTTAGTCGAGAAAATACTCCTGAGGTTTTATTCATGGTTTTATCGGCTCTCCCATACATTATCTGCTCCTGGTCCTCCTGCTATTGCCCACGTCAGACCCAGAATTATTGCAGTAGATCAACTGCAACCATCAGTGTTTGGCTTGGAGGGCCTTTTGTTGTGGAAGCTATGCTTCCCCTTTCAAAGGCCCACCTCTGCTTTCTGAATTCTAGGTGGTTTCCCTTCAAGTCGTCTTGTATCCCTTACTCCATTACCTGCTCTGCTTTGGTCTGCATTCGCATCCTAACCATGGTGCCACAACGCATGCAAAGTCGCTATGGCGGTAGATGCGGTGGTTGTGGGCGGTCTCACCCTGCTCCTTTGTCTGATATCCATGTGGCTCCTGCATCCCCTCCTTCAGCTCGAGCGATTCCACCTCAGCCCAGTTCTGTCTGCAAGCCTTTCCTGCATAACACCTTCTAGACTACCCATTTCAAGTTTCAAAGTAGCCTCAACAAGCATATTCTCTCGACCAGCATTACAGTCATCTTCGCGGAGGAAGAGGTTTTGCCTAGCATTTCAGTGCACACCTCAGTGAGGCATTCTCAGGGCGACCTCGACAGTGAGCAGGATATGGAAGATGAACGCAGTATGATCAATCGTGGTGATTTGCATGTCGAGGGGAATGCTCCTGATGACACGCAGCCACCAGATGGCAACTTCCAGAGGGTCTTGGGCTCGATTGACCCTGTTGATAGTTTTTGTGGCAACCGTCATTCGTCGGCTCATCCAGGTGGCAGCAGTATGGATGATGAGGCAAAGGTGGTCAAATTATGGGTTGGCAATGCATGCCCGATTGTGGAGGAAGGACTGGAAAAGGACGTGGTTGTTTGATGCCTCCTGGGCCCTGCTTGCTCCCCCAACTTTTCATTTTGGCTCCCCAGGTCACTTCGTTTTGTTTCTATGGTTCTGGTAGTGTCTTTTTGCTATGGGTCTCTGGTTCAGCAGATGTTGTTTGCATCTGGGTCTTTGGTTAGTATAGACAGCTTTGCTAAAGGCGGCCATTTAACCTTTCTATGGCTTATCAATTTATTTAGTTCTCAATGTATGCTTTTTAGGCATTATGTAACTGGTTCTCCCAACCTTGGGATAGTTTTGATGAGCTGAAGGCTAGTTTCTGCTCTCCTCTGAGGTTCCGACCTCCTTGTAACTTTATTTTTACTTTTCTTTAATAGAATTAGTCTTTACCGAGAAAAAAAAATGATATCCCCAAAATCAGTACAAACCAGCAACAATCCACAATTATACCAACAACTAGCAAATTATAACTTACTATCGTGTGACATATCGCATACTAGTGTGCCACAATACACCAAACACTTCTTTCTTACACTGCAAAGATACAACGAACACATTGAAGCAAACACTAAACCAAAAAAATAGTGTAGAAAGCCTCTATCCCCACCCCAAGTTTTAGACACCTTTATAATTTATAGTAAAAAATATTAATATTCTATTAAATATATAATGTTGTGTTTTCCCATTTTATTTGTATTTGAATTTTGAATAAAATAATTTCATATTTCAAAACTAAAACCTATATAATAAAAATAAAATATTATAAATAATTTACTTACAGTTTAGGATATAAAATATAAAATTATTTATATTATAAATTAAAAAATAATAAAAATACTATTGTTTTATATAAGAATAATAAAAATACAGCTTGAGTGGGTCTAATGGTTAAGAGCATGTGTTTCCTCCTAAGAGGTCACAGGTTCAAAACCAGAGGGAGTAGAGTATGTATGCCTTCATAGACTTAGCAGTCAAATCGCTGCGCGGAGGTGGGTCCCTTGTCCCACAAACAAGGGGGTCTCATACACCAATTTGGTGTCTGGCTTGGCTGTGACCTTAAAAAATGGATATTATTATTTAATAAGATAATTTATTTGTCTTTCTTCGCTATTCATCTGTGTCCAGAGCGCTACAGTATACATCAGAGTAGATACTGTGGCATCGACTACTCAACATACGTGCCGTGGCTATGCACGATTTCTATTAATTAAAATAATAAAAATAAATTTATTATTCATTCAAAATTTGTCCAAATAAATTAATAATAAAATACTCGGCTTCTTGAAGCAATAGATTTTTAGAGACCAGACTAAATGTATGCACCTCATCAGAAATGATTCGATATGAAAGGCAGGCCAGGCCATTATATGTAAATTCCAACTCGTTAGAATAAAAGAAAGTGCAAAACGTGTGCAAATCCCATTAATTACAGTTTCTCTATGGTTTCTCGACTCTAATATTCCATTATAATTTGAAAATATTTCACAACGCAATGAGTCAATCGCTGGAAATCGCGGGTGCACGGGTTTATGAGATTGGTAGGTCTGAATCTGGGGGTTCTTGATTCAACATGAGTCCACGAATAGTAATTCTAATTGCGTCCACTAATACTAACCATGATTACTAATGCTTGTTACCATGTGACAATTTCTGCACACTATGATTTTGGATAAATTGCAATGTGGTGTAACATTGCAACAATGTTTGTGATATTACAAAGTTGGATAATTATTTTCACATTACGATACTGAATAAATTTTTGTATTATTATGAAACCATAACATGTGTTGTTACAATGTGATGTTTGTTTCTACCTTACCTTGGTTCATTTGTCACAATGTGATGCTAGATTTTTTTCATCGTAATTTCAAAACATTTTTTTCGTAGTAGTTTCACACAAAAAAAAATCACAACCATGACACGGTGTTAATTTTGTAATGTCATACTGTGACAATATTTGTCCCATTATGACCTCGCAAAAATTGCAACAATATCACATTTTTGGATAAATTATTTTTTAGTTTTGTAATATCACATTACAATAATGTTTTCAATATTTTGTCATTAGATACATTGCAACATAATGTCACATGACACAATGTTAACCAAATTCCCATGTCAGACAATATTTTTTGAATTGCAATGTTGGATAAATTTCTATAACATTTTAACATCAAAACATGTTTGTTAGTATTGTTAAGAATAGCATTCATTAATATTAATATAAAATATTGTTATTAGGCACACGAAAGAAAAGAATGTGAACCAGTGCTCCTGCTCGCTTAGGTGCTGCCCCTTGCCCCTTGGAGAGGCAAGTGAGGACCTGCTGCTTCTAGCTCTCGAAATGGAAGGTAATAATTTGGACCCCTCTCCCGGGTGAGCTAACTCAAAGAGTCGAGACCTACTCCCTTAAGATTGATATCCTGACATACCCTATACCATGGTGGACATCTGCATCCTATCTATCCAAAAAGTAGCTAGCTCTATATCTCTAATAGCTAAGGCCACCCCTAAAGTTCAATTTACTTACTGGGGTGCCCCTCTTAAATTAAGTAACTAGCGTTCGTCGAGCTTGCTTACGCATCCTTCCCTTTAAACAGTCGAGCCTGCTTACGCATCTCTCCTTAACAGTCGAGCCTACGGGGAGACCCGATATTTATACAGGCATCTCTTTCGGTTTCTCCAGTTCACCGAGGTGTATTATTCCCATTCTGCCCGGATTCGGTTCATTAAGTCATATCGTATCGACTGTTTCGGGGAAACCAGTATTCGGTATCCAGGCATGGGTATGCCATGCATCAGTATTTGGTGTTCCTGATTTCCTGTTCGGCTTCATCATATGTTTACTGTGGGCTCAGACGTTGATACGTGTGCTCACTCTACCGTCATTGTACCCATGATCATAGCTCTCCCTCACCTATTATAATTAATAGTAAATATTAAAACTTTTGAAATTGTTAAATTTTTAAGAAATATTAATTATTATTAAATTTTTAATGGTATTTAAATTTATTTTATTATTAATAATGTTAACATTAATAATAATAATAAAATAATTCCTCGATGGGGGTGTAATACTAGGACTACATGGCTCCTCATGGCCCATGCTAGTAGTCATGCGGCAAGTGGAAGGGGGATCAACCCCTCAGTCTCCTCACTTCATTAAGTGATCACACATGAGTAATGTCAAGCATGTGAAACAACCCAACACCTCATCGAGTGTGGGAGAAGATGTTCAAAGGTGACATATGATTAATTTGAATGAAATTCGTGTTGAGGTGGTTGTTTAGCTTCATGCATCTGAGTGGTTTTATGCGCAACAATGAAGACAGAGGAGTCTGGTATTTTGGTTTTTGAGGCATTGGAAGCGTTTTCTCTCTAGGTTCGAGCGAGGTTATTTGGCTTGCACCTATCCCTAGAAGGGTTCCCTGGGATTTTTTGGTCTGGTGCAGTACGGATAGAGGTAACAATAACCACTTGGATTTGGAAGGCGTGGACTTCTGGTTCCCTGGTGGGTGTAGAAAGTGGGTGTGTAGGCGAAGTCTCTCATGGGCAGAGTGTAGCCACATTGTGTGGCTCTTGTGGTTTTTGGTATATACCGAGCGAAGGAGAGCTACTCTCCTGCAATTCACTAGGGTTGAGTGTCGAAGGGTGTTGGTGTGCTTTGGTCGGAGTGGGGTTCACCTAGACCACTCTGAGCCTCAAATTCAACCAACTTGGCGCTTTGTCCAGGCATTTCCATGGTGGAATTGATAGGTGGTGTGGTGAAGGGTGGTGGGAAACAAGGTGTTGCTTCAGGAGAGGTATTGGTGGTTCACATTCTTGCTCGGGTGACAGGACGGTTTGGATTTTAGAGAGGAGACATTGGTGGTTCGGAGTTGAGCTTGCCTAGTTAGTGGGTGACAGCTTCGATTGTCCTGTTTGTAGTGACTATTGTTGTATTGCAGGCCCCTCTAGGAATAGGACATCCCCGCAACATGGTTAGTCTTTGCTAGATCCAGAATTGGCCATCCCACCAGTCAATTCGGGGTAGGAGGGTGCTGGCTCGAGTTAGTTAGGAAAGGTTATGGGATGTTCCAAGCACCCGACTGCTGGTGCGTGAGGGGGATGTGGAAGTGGTGGGCAGACGACGAGGAAAGGCAGGTGACCTTTGCAAGCTTAGAGGCAAGGAGGAATGAAGTGTGTTGGGAAGAGGAGTCGTGGGCCTGGCAACTTCTTGGAAACTAACCCACAGGAAATTCAACATTATTACCTGGAGAATTGCTGAGAATTAATCCAACCTTTACTAGATTAGATGGAAACAACTGAGAGAATCAGAAGGGAGGAACATGTAGAGCTAGTAGCCACCTTGGACTAAATGCACCACTTCTAGTGCTAGGTTTGCGAGTGAGTGGTGCTGGTGGTTGGACATGGCCAAACCACCACACTAAACCATGGTAAATATAACAAAGACAGTGAGAAAAAATCTAGCGTGGGGATATGATAATTTGAAGTTGACAGTGAATATAGTGGAAATTGATGGTAAGGAGAATTTTGAAGTGCAAGTAGATATAAAAGAATTATTAGTCCTTTGTTTCCTTCCAGATCAAAGATTTTATGACATCCTAAGACTTCATCTGTATACATGTACAATTACGATTTAATTTGAAAAAAAGTACATGTCCTCTTACTCTATTATAATGAAATAATAAGAATACATAGGGATATTACAATTTGTATGTCCTATTAGAGTGTAGTCCTTACTTCTTGATACTTTTTATTGTATAATATTCTTGGAGACAAGGGATATCCTCCACATAACTATTTTATTACTAAAATTTATAGAAGCATACATACCCTTCCCCTTCTCAACTTAAACATATAACTCTTTCTAACATATATTTTATAACAAATTTACCAAATAATAAAAAACTAATATAATAATTCACTTAAATGTTACCATAAAATTTTATATTATAAATAAAGTTATAATAACAGATTAATTATTTAATATATATTAAAAAAATGTCATTGAATCTATTTAATAGACGAATAGATTTTTTTCCCAAAATCTCAATACAATTTCTAGCAAGATTGTTATTTCTTGTTATTTAAAATGCACTTTAAATAGATCTAACACCCTAAAAGACCCTTGAGGCACTACATCTTAACAAATTAAACAACTTAAACTTATGATTTTTAAAATATATACCATGTTTTAAACAAAATTGATGAGAAAAAATAGTTAGAAAAATAAAAAAATTTAACTTTATCTATTACTTAAACTATACTTAAAAATACTTAACTTTTAATTAATTAATTGATTAAGACTAAGACAAAAATTAGTTAAACATATTTCATACCGCATATAAAAAGTTTGAGTTTTACATAGTGTTCCTTACTATTCTCATAACCACATTACTCTCCTTAACAACTAGAAAAGCAAATTACATCAAAGACAAAACCAAAATCAATAGAATTTCATGAAAACTAATTGCTTAACTAAACTAAAACCATATTACTAAAATTTATAGAAGCGTACATACTCTTCCCCTTCTCACCTGAAACATATAACCTCTTATAACATATATTCTTATACAAATTATACCAAATAATAAAAAATAATATTAATACCTATAAAAATATTTTATATTTAATAAATAATAATTATTAATCAACAGATATTATTTAATATATATTAATAAAAATGTTGTGTGGTCTATTTAATAGACAAAATAAATCTTTTTTCCCAAAATCTCAATACAATTTCTAGCAACATTGTTATTTCTTGTTATTTAAAATGCACTTTAAATAGATTTAGCACCCTAAAAGACCTTTGAGGCACTACATATTAACAAATTAAACAACTTAAACTTATCATTTTTAAAAATATGTACCATGTTATAGTCTCTTCAAATCGCTCTGCAACTAAAAACCCAATGGTGGCAAGGCAGTGAAAACCTTGGGGCAGCGCGAAGGAAGGGCCGGAAGGCCATCAGCAGCTCGGACCAGCAGAAATTGACAGAGAACCAAGCAACAAAAGTATGACAAAAGATTTCAGGAGGGAAGAGATACTCTCCTATCAGGATGCAGTGGCAGGAGACGGACAGAGTAGCTAGGAGACAGAGGAATGGAAGAGCATAGGACCTGTGCTAGGAACTCCCTGGCAAACAAGCCACAGAGGAAAGTGTTTGCCATGTGCAGAGGAGAGACCCAGATTCGTGATTCCAGCGAATAAATTGGAAAAGTACAGAAGCTATATGAGGGATCATGCCCTTATTTGCAAGTTTGTAGGAGTCTGGCCGTCGGAAAGAGATCTTACCAAGTGGATTCAACAAAAATGGCAGCCCCAAGGCCACATCGAGCTCAAGCTAGAAGCGAAAGGCTTCTTCACGATAATCTTCTTTAACCTGCAAGATAAGGAAAAGGTATTTGAAAATGGCCCGTATTTATATTATAATGCCGGTTTGTTCATGCGTTTCTGGGAAGAATGCTACAACCCTGATAAAGAAGCTTTTCTAGCTGCTCCTATCTGGGTTCTCTTATTCGGGCTCCCCATAGACTTCTGGGACCCGGAAATCTTGGAGGGGATAGGAAACTCAATAGGAAGTTTCTTGAAAAGAGCAGAAACCATGAAGAAAGGAAGATACACCTCGTATGCTAGGATCCGTGTTTATATGAACCTAGAAAACCCCACCCTAGACACAATAGAACTTGAATATCATGAAGATGTTTGGCAGCAAAACCTAGATTATGGACACATCCCGTTTAGGTGTCGTAGGTGCCATGTCCATGGACACCTGGCAAAGGAATGCCCGATAACGAGGGAGGAAGAGGAAAGTAGAAGCCCCCTGCAAAAAAATAAAGAGCCAACAGATCAGGAGGAATACCAAGAGGTGAAAAGCAAAAGGAAAATGAACAAGGAAACCCCCCAGAAAGGAAGGAAGGAAAAACAATCAGCCCCAGAGAAACCAAAAAAATTCAGAGTATTGTAGGTAGAGGAGGAAGAGGAAGACCAACCCATGGAAAAT
The DNA here is from genome assembly GCA_000404065.3 of Pinus taeda. Lineage (NCBI taxonomy): Eukaryota > Viridiplantae > Streptophyta > Pinopsida > Pinales > Pinaceae > Pinus > Pinus taeda. The sequence goes on from APFE031029922.1 coordinate 25,097, forward strand.
TAAGAGGATAAGGGGTCAGACAGTAGTGAGAGCTGCGAAAGAAACCAATCAAAAAGGAAAGATCTGAGCGAGCCAACGGAGAAAGGTAAGGAATAAGATGAACAAGCCGAACAGATGGAGACAGACCAGGAGACCAGCGGGAAGATCTAAGTCAAAAGGAAGAAGTCTTAAGAAAACATTTGAATGAATGTAAGAACCTAGATGAGAGGTTTATTCCAAAAGAAAAAAAGGGTTGTATGTAGAAACCTTCCAGCAATATAAAGCCAAACTTGAAGAAGGCAAAGCCTCACCAGAAGAATTCCAAGAGACCCAAAAGGAAAGCAGACCAGATCAGAATGGACAAGGCAAAGGGGGGAAAAAAAGAGGAAGAAAAAATCTTAAGGACTCCATCCAACTCATGGGCGAAATGTTATTCAATACAGCAAGAGTGGTCCCACTATCAACGGTATATCAAAACCTATCCCAAGTTAACCAATGATTTTGACATCTTGGAATATTAGAGGCTTAAACAAGAAAGGAAAACAAAGACATCAGGTGGCAAGAATGAAGAAGGACAAACCTCAAATTATGCTTCCCCAAGAAACTAAAATCTCAAGCCAGAAGATGGAGGAAATTCTCAATAAAATAAAACCGAGATACAAACATTTAACTATAGATGCCAAAGGGAGTGCAGAAGGGATGGCAATTATTTGGAATCCAGCAAAATTCCTAACCGACTGGTGGATAGGAATGCCAAGAATCCTGATAGGGAGATTTACACTCATAGGGAAAATTGAATGGGTGGCAATCTCGGCTGTCTATGGGCCCCATACCCGTGCGGAAAGAGGCTTGTTTCTCAATCAGTTGGCAAAGCTCAGAAATATGCACCAGGAGCAGAGATGAATCCTAGCAGGTGACTTTAACTTAATTACTTCTAGAGAAGAGAAAAAAGGTGGAATAAGCAGAGAAGACCCGGAGATGAAAAGATTCAGAGACGTTCAAACATAATTAAGGGTGGTTGACATCCCAACTATAAATGGGAAATTCACCTGGAATAACAGAAGAGGTGGGACCAAACAAATTGCATCAAGACTGGACAGATTTCTAATATCATAGCACATAATTGGGTTGGATATCTTCTACGAAGCCTCTATCCTACCCTCAATAGGGTCCGACCACTGGCCTATAAAGCTCGAAATTGCCTTGAATGATCAAAATAAAAAGAGGCCCTTCCAGTTCGAGTCCTTTTGGCTTAGAGCCCCTAATTTCCTAGACAAAGTAAGGAGCCGGTGGTAGGATAGCAAGAGTGGAAAGGAAGGCCGCAACAAACTGCACTCTTTTCAGCTCAGACTTAGAGAAATCAAGAGTAAAATCAAGAAGTGGAACAGGGAAGAATTCGACAATATTCAACAGGAGCAAGGCAAACTCCAATCTAGATTGGAAAGAATATAGCAGCAAATCATCTCGGATGGACGAAATGAAGAGTTGGCTGAGGAGGAAGGTTGGGTAATCACTCAAATGGAGGAAAGGTGAAAGCAGGAATAAATATTGTGGAAGCAGAAATCTCGGGTCCAATGGCTAAAAGACGGGGAAAAAAACTCCAAATTATTCCATAAAGAAATGCTGAGTCATCACCAGCACAACATAATCTTCTCCTTGAAAGACAGCCAGGGAAACAAAGTGATGCAGCAAACAAAAATAGAACAACTATTGGTGGAACACTTCAAAGGCATTCTCACTGAACCAAATGCAAACAAATTTGAGGACATAGACAAGGTTTGCCATCATATCCCTAAGAAAGTTTCCAGAGATCAAAATATGGCTCTGCTCACGGTAATCACCAAGGAAGAACTTGAAGAGATAGTAAACAAAATGCTGAAAAATAAGGCCCCAGGTGCTGACGGCTTCACCATTGAGTTCTACCATGCAGCCTGGAGTTTTAAGGGGAATGACCTGCTAGACCTAGTGGAAGAATCCAGGTGTTCAAAGCACATGCATCGGGGCTTGAATGCCACCTTCTTGGCTCTAATCCCGAAGAATGGATGCTCGGATGAACTGCAGGGTTTCAGGCCCATTTCCCTATGTAATGTTATTTACAAAATTTTAGCAACAGTCATGGTAAACAGGCTCAAGCCGATCATGCCGAATCTCATTGCCCCAGAGCAAACAGGCTTTGTCAAAGGGCAGTAGATGATAGATGTCATCATAGTGGCCCAGGAAGTGATTCACTCCCTGAAAAATTCCTGCACCACTGGTATGCTTATCAAACTTGAGTTTGGCTAAGGCATTTGACTGCCTTAGCTGGGGATATCTGGAAGGCATTCTTAAAGCCCATGGATTTGACCAAATATGGATAAACTAGATCTTGTCTATGGTTGGCACTCCCGTGATGTCAATACTATTAAGTGGCACCCCCTCCAAAGCCTTCACTCCCTCTCACGGGCTAGGGTAGGGAGACCCCCTGTCTCCTTTTCTCTTCAACCTAGCTACAGAAGGATTGGGTAGGTTGGTCAAGGCTCAAGTCTCCAGGGATCAGCTAAAGGGCCTTTGAATCTACGGGAAGGATATCGCCGTCTCACACCAACAATTCGTAAACGATGTGATGCTCTATGGTCAAGCCACGCTGAAGGAGGCCCAAAGAGTCATCAAAACTTTATCCAAATTTAGCAAAGCTTCTGGGACGGAGATTAACAAGGACTAATCGGAAGTGTTTTTTTTCAACACCCTGCAGGCTGCCCAAATATTCTTGGCGTGCACTCTGGGCTTCAACAGGGGAACCTTCCCGTCAAAATACCTGGGTATTATGTTGCATGAGCATCAATACAAGATGGCTAACTGGGAACTTCTAAACAAAAAATTCCGAAATAAGATGGAAAATTGGACCTTTCGCTCATTGAATGCCCCAAGAAGGCTAATCCTCCTTAAAGCTATTCTACAGGCCATCCCAATTTATCAGATCTCATGCCAAGCTATGCCAAAGACAGTAAGCCAAAAGCTGGTTGCTTTGTTCAAAAAATTCCTCTAGCAGGGTGCGAGCAAATCCAAAAAGTGGACCTTAATCTAATGGGAGTGGCTAAGTCGGCTCTCCAAAGATGGCGGTTTAGGGCTTCGAGACCCCTTTTTCCTCAACCAAGTCATGGGCGCGAAGCTCTGGTGGAGGTGGGCTCAGGGTGACCTTGACTTGTGGAAGGTGATATGGGAAAGAAAATACGATGTGGCAGGGGAACCCGAAGGAAGACTAAGAAGTAAGACGAAGATCAGAGGTTCAACAATCTGGAACGTGGCGAGGGGCAACAAAGACCTGGTAAGGAATAACAGTTTTTGGGAAATAGGAGCAGGGGACAAGGCTAGATTTTGGGAGGAATCATGGCAGCAACACGAAAGACTCATCCATAAGGAAAACCTCCAAAACATCCACGCTTTCACGTCCCAGGCTGAGGCAATAACCATCGGCAATTTCTGGAAGCCAGGTGAAGAAGGATATTGGCGCAATTGGAAACAGGAAGAGGATTGGGAAGAGGAAACAGAAATCGACAGATGGCAAGAGTTCTACACAGAGATGGCATCTCGTAAAGTAGCAAGGAAAACAGCGTCTGACATTCTCAGATGGGGTAAATGAATTCAAGGTAATGTCTTTATAGCAGAAGCCTACTACGAAACATTCAGTCAAAATCAATAGTCGGAAACCAAACAATGGAAAAATCTATGGAAAATCAAACACTGGCTGAAAGTCTCTTTTTTTGTTTGGACTATCCTACATGACAGAGCGCTTACCTAGGACCAGATGCAGAGGAAGGGGCGCCATGGTCCATCCCACTGCACTCTCTGCAATTCACAAGAGGAGACTATGGAACATTTGACGAACCAATTCACAATCAACAATTCCCTATGGGAAAGTCACTTCAAATTGTTTTAGTGCCATCACAGAAATTATCGAAACATCGTAAACACCATAGCAAATTGGCTGAGAAAACCTTACCGGAATCTGATGGTCAATCGTGCATGGCTCCTTTCTGCCGGGTTCCTGCTTTGGAACATCTGGAAAGCATGGAATGGGGCAATATTCAAAGTAGAATCTAGATCCCCCGTAGCCATATGGGAACAAGCCACCAGGAACATACGTGAAACAATCTTAACGGAAAGCTGGAAGGACGAAGACTGGAAGGTGTCGCAAACGGAGGAGGCAATCCTGAAAAGACTCGAGGTAAACTAGAGTATGGTAAATGGGGGTGTCAAAAGAAAAGACCAGATCAGATAAGTGGCCGAAAGCAACTAGTATCGCCATCCCCCGCAGGGATCCATAAAGCTTAATTTCAATGGCATCGCAAAACATAACCGAGGAGAGGCTGGCATTAGGGGAGTCTTCAGAGATGCTGGGGGAAGAACCTTGCGAACCTTTGCGATGGACTACGGGGAAGCCTCAAATAATGAAGTAAAACTGCATGCGTTGAAACGAGGCCTGGAAATTGTTATACAGGTCAATTTCAAAAGACTCCAAATCGAGGGAGACTTGAAGTTGGTGGTAGACATGGTTAGCAAACTTCAGCAGCAATAACCACCAGATAAAATTAGTAAAAGATGGAGAATGGCATGGCTTGTAGGATAAATTGGGAAACTCCTGCCCAGAATCGATTATCTAATTCCATCACACATTAGACGATCAGGAAACAAACCGGCGGACTGGCTCGCGAACTGTGGCAGTCGAAATCAAGGAAAAGACATAGATAGTGAAGGTCTGTCTCAACTTCTCCCAGAGGAGAAAGATCAACTCCAGCAATTGCTTGATGTCAATAAAGGTATTAAAGGCATGCCCGAGGTGAACGACCAGGATTAGGCGACATGCAGCAGCTGCGAGGAAAGATTGCAGAGGATGGGAATGGACAACACATTCGTGGGAAAGGACAACAGTAATAGGAATGATAGAATTGGGTAGATGACGAGGCAAGGTAGGATAGGTCGAGGGGATGGAGAAGAAGCGAGAAATGAAACATCATCAAGGAAGGATATGGAGTTAGCTTGGGAAGTCGGGGTAATAGACAGAGGAAGGACGATAGGTGGCACAAGGAGTACAGAAAGGTTACGGTAGGAGCAGCTAGGAGGATATTGGAGTAATGATGCATAAAGGAGGTTGGTCAAGTCACGCCTCTTCCCGAGGTACACATGCAGGGATGTTAGTCAGAAAATTAAATGGCCAAGTGGAGGCCCAGTTGGTAGGACAACGGGTAGATAACAACCATATGCCTGAGGAGGCAGATGGAATGCTCATTCAGTTTGGTAAGAACCATGAAAAAAAGCGGAAAGGTGACAACGCGACTCTGCGACCAAGCCTCCTCCCTAGCTCCAACAAGAAAAGGTGGTATGTTTCCTATTGTCCCTGTCCTCCAGGAATTATGTTAGTTAGCAATTACATTATCTTTGTTCGACCAAAAATGTTCATCCCCAATGCGCAGAATATCAGTAGTAGAACTGATAGTGGCCCTCCCGACACTTGGTTGATTCACCTCTCTCCCTCAAGAGCAGTGGAAGCCTTGCATGGCATTAGTTTTGGTTCCTGTTCAGTGAAACGGGAGGCGAGGGGGGCTTTGATGGGTCTTGTCGCGCTCCAAGATGGGTACCACAGCCCCGCCCATATCTGTTCCCTGGATTCCTTATGTGGCTCTATTCACGAAAGCTATCCTCAACAGATAGCTCGGTCCGTTGTGTTTCGCCAAGCTGTCTGGCGCGGGTTTTCTCGGGCTAAGGGGAGCAGGAGGCAGGTCTTAAGATGCTTCACGGGGAATGTTGTAATAAGGATACAAACTACCAACCATGCTGAAGCTGAGGTGGTCAGTGAGTGGATTTTGACAGTGTTTCAACTCAGTAGCACTGACTTGTGTTTTTTTGTTATGATAGGTAGAAAAGCTCCTACAATTTCAAGGTCCAAGGTCTGAGGCAAGATGGCTTCGAGGAAGGGTAAATCTACAAAGAACTGGGATGATGGCACTAGTAGCCATCCGAACAAAAGGGGCAGGAAGCCTGACTTAGAAAAGATCATGCACACGATAAATGGGGACATGGCCGGGATTCCTCTAGAGATTCGCACCCAAATAAATGGGTGGGAGCGAGAGCTACAAGATATCAGCGAGAACAAAGAAATCCCCTGCGAGGATTGGGAGGATATGATCCCGGACCCAGGAACCACAAGAGGTAGAAATTCCCTGTTCAATAAAACGCTTTAGCATTACTGGATCATGAAACATATGGTTGCACGGGCTATGGAGGTGAATCTGGCGTCCGTGAAGAAGAGGATGAGGAATGCAAGTAGGCTAAAGAGCATCTCAAAAGCCAACTGGCGGAAGAATCGGATATATCAAGAATACTCTGCTGAAAGAGATTGTGGTTTTCCAAGTCTAGGCAGCCAGAAACCATCTGTTGCTGAAGAACATGGAACAATTGATGCTGGAACTCAAATGGGCCATAGAGTAGAAGCTACTGAAGCCGGGTACCAACGCCTCAAAGCCTGCCCCAGTCAATTCGTCAGACGAGGATTAGCTGAGCTAAGTCTTTTCTTTTGTTTTAAATGTTGATAACGTCGAACTATTTCTGGTAGTTGAGTCATGCTCTTGTCGTTAGCTTAGTCAGTAATAGACAAAAACATGGTTATGACAGGAAAAAGGAGCAAAACATGTTTAAATTTTGGTCAGGTTTTAACGCCGAAAGGTGGCAGTCTGGTTTCTAGCGGGTAGACCCGCCACCTGAACTCTAGTATGCTGTAATTTTGTTTTGTCATTTGGAATGAAGAATGCCTAATTTTACAGAAAATAAATAAATAAATAATATATATATATATACCATGTTTTCAACAAAATTAATGAGAAAAAATGATTAAGAATTATTTTTTTTAACTTCATCTATTACTTAAACTATACTTGAAAATACTTCTTAACTTTTAATTAATTAGCTGACTAAAACTAAGAAAAAAATTAGTTAAACATATTTCATATTGCATACAAAAGAATTTGAATTTTACATAATGTTCCTTGCTATTCTCATAACCACATTGCTCTCCTTAACAACTAGAAGAGCGAATTACATCAAGCAAAAAACCAAAATCGATAGAATTTCACGAGAACTAACTACCTAACTAAACTAAAACCATATCCATCAAACACCGGACCAAAACACCATACCTCTAACCACTTTATACCATTTTATAATTACACAACAGAAATTTTAGAGGTTTATCTCCATTTACTAGATTTCTACTTTGGGGAAAACAAATCCTTCAAATCGTCAGGTCAGGATCCAGCTCTTGTCAATAAGGGCTCTAACTTATTGATCAATGGACTTCATATCCCTTCTTACTAGTGGCATGAAGGAGACAAAGGTCTAGTAAAAAGTGCAAATGGTAAATGGACATGGCCTGCTAGATCTCCTCGATCTCCCACTGCGGACTATGAATCGTACCTGATCTTACCAATTCTTATTTTGTAATTCACAAGTGTTAGATGCTAGTAGTATTTTTATATTTTGTATAATATTATAAAAGTATAGTTTATTCTTATATTTGGCATATAATATTATAAAATATTATATTTAAAAATGTGGTATTTTTTAAAAAAAATCTATATTATATATAAAAAATGAGCAATTGGATGAATAGGAAATTGTTGTGTTATGAAGTATTATATGAATTATAAAGACTCAATTCAATTATTTATTAAATTAAACTATAAAAAAAACAATTATATAGGTTGGGAATTTATGTTACATTGGCACACATAGAATCACCCACCTCCTCTTTCCTGGGCATGGGGTATGATAACTGTTAACGCGCTTAGAACCACTACGCCGTGGGCATGGGTGATTTAGAACTGGTGGGCCCATACAATCACCTCCTCTCCTAGGGACAATGGGTAACACTTCTTGTTACCATGTGACAATTTTTGCCACACTATGATTTTGGAAAAATTGCAATGTAATGCAACATTGCGATAAGGTTTGTGACATTACAGAGTTGGATAATGTTTTTCACCTTACGGCGCTGAATAAATTTTTGTATCATTCTAAAACCATAACATGTGTTGTTACAATGTGATTGTTTCTATCTCACCTTGGTTCATTTGTCACAATGTGATGCTAGATTTTTTTCATTGTAATTTCAAAACATTTTTTTTCATATTAGTTTCACACAATTTTTTTTTGCATAACCATGACACTGTGTTAATTTTGTAATGTCATATTGTGACAGTGTTTGTCCCATTATGACTTTGCATAAATTGCAACAATATCACATTTTATGATAAATTATTTGTTAGTTTTGTAATATCACATTGTAGTAATGTTTTTAATATTGTGTCATTAGATACATTGCAACATAATGTCACATGACACAATGTTAACCAAATTTCCATGTCAGATAATATTTTTTGAATTGTGAAGTTGGATAAATTTCTTTAACATTTTAACATCAAAACATGTTTGTTAATATTGTTAATAATAACATTCATTAATATTAATATCAAATATTGTTATTAATATTAATGTTAATATTATGTTTTGATATTATAAATTAATAGTAAAAATATTAAACTTTTGATAATG
>APFE031029924.1:0-20672 GCA_000404065.3 Pinus taeda
AGGATAATGATGCCTATCCAAAAATGCAAACTCTGGAATCAAATATTCCCTTAGACATTTCCCTAGAAGGAGGTAGTGGCTAATGAAGCACCACCCAAAAGAATGAAGCACTTTCAACTGAACCTCTAATTTCAATAAGGAATTGGTACTTCATTTGTGTTCTAGAACTTTGAATTCATTGTTATAATGAGTGAACCTTTTCCAAGAGGGTCACACAAGTTTAAAAAGAACAAAGAGGAAAAAGGTAAGCTTGATGATTATTTTTCACTAAATTTGTACCATTTATTCTATATGTACAAAATGTATTTTAAAGAAGTGATTTCCTATAAATGAAGTTTTTGCCCATAAGTATATGCCATGACACGAAGTCATGTATTTTAATTTATTCTTGAGAAATTGATTACTAACAACCACCCAACAAATCCAATTATTTTATCTTTACTCATATAATTAACAATAAATCCCCAAGTTTAATCAATTGTAATTTAAAATAATTATTTCCCTCACTACAACCTTAACATGATTAGATGTTTCTCATCTTGACCCATAATCCTCTATTATGTCCATATTAGTGATTGATCTATAAATTGTCAGGGATATTCCACTAGATAGTTTATCACATCAAATATGATAAAATTATACTTTGAAGTTCCAAAATATACACTATTACAATTTTATATCTCTTTAGATTTGTAGAGTTGTAGATTACTATTAATATTGTATGCAGACGAATTAAAAGTATGCAAAAAATATAGAATGACAAAATAAAATCCCACAAGCACATTTGACACAATATGAACTGGGAAACCCTATCGGGAGAAAAACCCAACTGGAATGTGAGGTTTCTCTGTTGTCTTTCTCCAAATAGGAATATGGTTGTGAGTACAAAGAAGTAGGGTCTATGGCCTATGGATACTATAGTGCAAAAATCCTCTCAGTGTGCTCTATCTCCTATCTCTCTCGACTATTTTTGCTTAGTTAAGGAAACAATGCACTCAAAAGAATGGAACCCCTTTTACTCCTAGTGGCTTAGTTATAACAGAACCTGATAGCCTGCAAGTAGTTAGGTTTGACTAACTCAACTCTTAACTAGAGTTACAAAATAGACTCTTCTAGATTCTTATTCATCATAATCATGTGGATATCCCATTTTTCATGAATAATGGGGCTGACATGGCATCCTCTCAAATTATGGTGGTGAAAACAGGAAGGTCAACTTCTAAGTAGCATAACTTTCGCATATGCATTTTTATTGACATGATTCTTGCGTCCTTAGAAATGTCTCTATGTGTAAAATGTAATAAAAAAGTGTTGCGAAAAAGTGGCAATGTTTAACCCCCAAAAAACATCATTTGATTTCTCAAAACGATCCTTTAGACCCCAGTTCGCCAAACTAGGTCCCACTGGTAAAAAAGGTTATGTGAGTTGATTCCTCCACTTTTTTCACTCTGAAATCATCGATACAAATGAAAAATAATATAATGATCCAATCTGGATCACACATGCCCATTTTTGGAGGCTTTTTGTCTCCAAAATATTCTACTAAATGAGATGAGGAAATTTTTCCTCCACCTTCTCTCGAGTGTACCATTTAGCTTTGCATGGAAGTTGTCCTTTCAACCCAATCTATGAAAGATCATACTACCTTTGTCTTGTAGTTCTGGACCTCTTTTGCAAAATTGTATCCTCTATCAACTTTGTCTAAGCATCTGGTTCCAAATCCTCTACAGAAGGTAGGACCTATTCCTCTTCCTAATCTAGCATGGAAGGCTCATAGAGTTTTAGATTATGTACTTTCATAATTGATTAAATGCACATATATGGTGGTAAACTAAGTTGATAGGCATTATCACCACCTTTTCCAATATCTCATAGGGACCATACCATAGAGCCTTGATTTTCTTACTAGGTCCATGTAGCTTGTCCTTGTTCAACTATAGCCATACTCTATCTCCCACCTTTAACAATTTATTTGTTCTATGTTGATCATGTATAGCCGTATATTTCTCTTGTGACTTATCCAGTATATATTGTACTTTAATATGGATCTTCCTGATATTCTCTATAAATTTTTCAACCCTCAAGGCGTCTTTTGTAATATCTTCTCTCACTCCTCTTTGCTTCCCATATGCAATGTCCAAAGGTGAAGGCAGAAAATATCCAAAACAAGTTTCAAATGGGGAATTTCCAGTGGATGTGTGGATTGTTATGTTGTAAGAATGTTGTATATATACAATATCTTCATCCAAGGTCTTCAAATGCTTTTGGTTTCATCCCCTCTGAAGTTGCACCAAAATCTTGTTGACTACTTTTGTCTATCCATTTGTATGTGGATGGAATGTTGTATATCTCTTCAACATTGTGTCCATATTCTTCCATAATGTAGTCCAGAATGCATTGAGAAATCTTATGTCCATGTTTGAAACAATGCTCCTTGGTATCCCAAAGCGCACCCAAACCTAGCCAAAGAACAATATCGTTGCTTCTTTCACACTAATGGTCTTTTTACAAGGCATTAGAACACACATCTTGTTGAACTTGTCAACTACTACAAACAGGTAGTCATGTACCTTCTTGGTTGTTTGTAAACCTCCCACAAATTCCATGGAAATGCTCTCCCAAGGACGAGTGGGTATAGGTAAGGGATGATATAAAGCATGTTTCTTGTTTCTAGGCTTGTTGGTACAACAAAGCATGCATCCTCTTATGAACCTAGCTACATGTTCTTTCATCTTGTGCTAATACACATACCTACACAAGTTGGCCACGGTCTTCCCTACACCAAAATTCTCTACAATCTTAAAGGAGTGAGCCTCTCTAATCAGCAACAATTTATCACCTTTAAGAACACTTAGCTTATACATCCTGTAGAGTAACCCATCCTAGAGATGGTATTCAATAGTGTTTTCTCCATTGTGCACATGACTCTCACTCTGCAATTGTAGATATGCCTCCTTGAAGTCCTCATCCTCTGAATATGCCTCTTTGTATGCATCATGGGTGAATGGATCCATGTGCATAAAATTCCCCAAAGTTGTGATCTTTGATATGGGTGGCATTCAGAGCATGTCGAAGCACTTGTTTGTGCCACCATTCTTGTACTTGATCACCAAATAAATTTGTTGTATAAACCCCATCCTCTTGTAATGCCTGATCTATTGTATCTTACTCTGAGCTTGCAGGTATTGTAGTGGTCAGTGATCTATGTGGATTATTTTCTCCTTCCCTGTCATATAGTGCTTCCACTTCTTCATAGCTTGCACCAAGGCATAGAGCTCCTTGTCGTAGGTAAGGGACTTAAGAACTTCCCCATGAAATACTTCAAAATGATAGCATACATGTCTTCCTCCCTACATCAAGACCGCTCCCATAACATACCCACTCGCATTTGACTCCACTTCAAAGGGTTGCTACAAGTGTGGTAATGCTACAACTGGTGCTTAACTAATCTTCTTCTTTACCTCATTGAATGACCTTTGCTAACCCTTTCCCCACATGAAACTCTTTCCACTTGTTGTTATGGCATGGAGAAACATTGCTACTGCTAAAAACGAGGCTATGAATTTCCCCAAGTATTGTTTCACCTCAATGAAACTCCTAAACCTAAAAAATTAGTAGGTACCGCCTATTTCCTGATATTCTCCATTTTGGTGGGATCTCTCTTTAGCTCTCTTCCACCTATCACATACCCCAGATACACCAAAGATTGTTGTGAAAACTCACACTTCTTGATCTTTTCTAGCAATTGATGCTTCTTTAATGTCTCCATCATTTGCGTCAAATGTGAGATGTGCTCCTCCTAGGTAGAACTATATAGAAATATATCATCCAAATAGATAACAAATGAACCTATAAAAAGGTGTAGTGCGTCATTCATTAATCTCATAAACGTAGTTGGTGCATCGCATAGGCTAAATGGCATAACTAAGCACTCATACAAACCTTGCATGGGTTTGAAGACAACCTTCTGGGTATCTTCTTCGTTGAATTGAACCTGGTGATATCTATACTTAAGTCCAACTTGGTGAAGTATTTTGTTTGTTGCAACTTATCCAGCAGACCATCTATCATGGGTAGGGGATACTTGTTCTTGAGTGTGGTCTTATTCAATGCCTTGTAATTTATACACAGTTACCAAGTCTCATTCTTATTTGGAACAACGATGATGGGTGACCCACATGGTGATGTACTCGGTCGAATGACACCTTGTTCCAGTTGTTGCTACAACTGTTTCTTCGCCTCACTTCTCATAACATATTGTCTGTAGAACCCAATGTTTGGCAATGGGGTGTTCAACAATAGTTGTATCTTGTGCTTCATAACACATCCCTATATGTCTGTAGAAACTATTTCAATTGTTGTTTATGTTTCTTAGTACACCCCTCCAAGGATTCCTTTCCTATTATTGACTCTTCTATAGTTTGATTTTCTCTTAAAAACAATAAAACATATTTATTTTTGGAACTGATCAATTTCTTGTCTTGGTTGGCACTTACCAACAAAAATTTTTACTTGTCTTTGTGTGCGTTGATGGTGAACAATTTTCCATCCTTGACAAGTTGATACTGATTAGCTCTCTGCATGAATATTGCATCTTGAATGTACATGTAGGGGCTCTTAAACATGACTCCACATACAACAAGGGGAACCAAATCTAGTTCTACTTCATCAAGAAAATCAACACTGATAGAAAATCTAATTTTGCATTGTTTGTTACCTTCAACTTTGCATTCGTATTTACCCATCTAGTGGATATGGGCTTGCATGGTCACGAACTTCCAACCCTAACTTCTTAACAAACTCTGCTACAATGAGATTTTTCTGTGATCTTGATTCAAGTTAGAGCATCAATCTTGGTCTTCTTGACATGCATCTTTATATGGAAGAGTTGCGTCATTTCTTTATCTTCTTGTTGTTGAAGGCTAATCAGATTCACCTCCTTCTACATTGATGTAAAGGCAATCTCCTCAACCACATTCAAGTTGCTTTCAACTTGGTTGCTCAAATCAATGGCCATGAGATTCTTCTTCCTATTGTCTTTCTTTGTCTTTTTTGGGTAAAGCTCTAGATGTAGCTTCTAACACTTCTCCTTTGTATGGTCATCAATGTTGCAGTGGTTGTAATGTTTGGTAGGATATTTGCACTGATGTGTCATGGCTACCATTTTTTAATCTTTTCCCGTTTTCTACTTCTTCTTCCCCTCCTTAGAAGCATTATGTTGCTTCTTCTGCTTCAATCCACTTGATTACCCTTTCTTCAAGTCTATCCTTTCTAGGTATTGTGCATGTACACAAGCCTCGTCCATCGATCTGGACTTGAACAATATCACTTGCTCCCGTAGATGGTGGTGTAGAGCCCCCATCTACAAGAGGAGTACATATGGGTTCTTTGGGGAGATACCCAAAATTATGGCCATCTTTCTAAACTTTGTGGCACACTCCTGCATGTTTTACCCCCGCTTTTGCCTGAAATAGTACCACTAGATCCACTACTCCTCGTACCCAATAGGGTAAGACTGTGACTTTTTAAGGGTTTTGATATACTCCCACTTAGTCACTTGAGGCTCTCACTCCATCCTTAAGGTCTTCAAGTGGTCTTCCCACCATGTTAAGGTATGGGCTTTTAATTTCAACTACGTAAATGAAATCTTTTGTTCTTCCTTAATTTGATGGACACTAAAATACACTTCTAGTTACTGCAACTAGTGATTTAGCTTCAGTTCATCCACATCATCGTGGTACAGTTTGATATCAACCTTTTCTTCCATTTTGAACAAGGATTGTGAATGATTCATTGCACTTGAACTAGGTTGACCTTTTTCAAGTCCTTTCTTTTGTTGGTTCTCTGTTTCTTCTTGATCTCTTAATCCCCCCTCTGATTTTCCATTTGCATTACAACCCAAATCTTCTTTGAATATCCCAAGTTTATTGCTTAGGGCCACTATGAGGATATTTACATTACGATTTATATCGACAACTTGTTGTTATAGCCTTGAAAACCTCTCCTTTGCATGATCACAAGGGTTGTTTGCAGATCTGTCAGCCATGATTAAAGTTTTACGACTTTTGGCCCACTTGATTTAGATCCCCTGCAAATCTCCACAATATACCCAAAGAAACGTGCTCAGATACCAATATGATCCATAAATTTTTACGAGTATTCCACTAGTCAGTTCGTCACACTAAATCTGATAAAATTATACTTAAAAGTTTCAAAATTTACACTTATAGTTTTATCTCTTTAGATTTATACATTAGAAAAAAAATTGGGTCAAAAAAAGACCTTAAAACAAAAATGTAAAAAAAGTCAACTTTATAAGAATCAATAGAATTCAATATGATGATGTCAACCATGGTGGATGATTCACTATTTTTGGAGTAAAAAAATAAAAAAAGAAATGAAAAAACGAATTTTTCAACTCGTATTTTCAACTTATCTCCCTACAATTTTACTCAAATTTCGAACAAGAGCACTCATTGGATGTGAAATTTAATTTTGTATCCAAGGAGTACCCATGGTGCATATTTTTTATGGGCCATACTACACAAAATGTGAAATAACATGAAAAAAAAAAAAAAAAAAAAAAAAAAAAAAAAAAAAAACATCATTGCAATCATGTTTCTTCATGTATTTCACATTTTTTGTGTAGTAGGGTCCACTGAAAATATGCAACATGAATATTCTTTGGATACAAAATTAAATTTCGCATCCAATGAGTGCTCTGCTCGAAATTTGAGTAAATTCATAGGGAGATAAGTTGAAAATACGAGTTGAATAAGTAGTTTTTCTTCTTCTTTCCCACTAAAACTTTATGAGATAATCTAATATTTTTTATTATTTCCATTATTATTTTGTAATATTCTTTAGGAGATCCATTTTAGACCTCAAAAATTTTCTAATGGATGTGTAGATTATTGTTAATAATGTATGCATGAGAATCAAAAGTATGCAAAAAAATAAAGAACAACAAAATAAAAGCTCACAAACACATTTGACACACAATATGACCTAGGAAACCCTCTCGGAGCATTAGGGGAATTTTGAGGTCTAAAATGGGCCTCCTAAGAAAAATGTGCAAGCAAAATAAACTTTATAAGAACCAATAGGATTCAAGATAACGATGTCAACCATGGGGGATGATTCACCACTTTTGGAGGAAAAGAATGAAAAAATCAAAAAATAATAAAACTACTTTTTCAACTAGTATTTTCAACTTCTCTCCTTAAGGTTTTACTCAAACTTCGAGCGGGAGTACTCATTGGATGCAAAACCTAATTCTTCATCCAATGAGTATGCATGTTGCATAGTTTCAATGGACCCTACTACACAAAAAATGAGAAATACACGGAAAAATATGATTACACTAATGCTTTTCATGTATTTCATTTTTCATGTAGTAGGGTCCATCAAAAGTATGTAACATGGGTAATCCTTGGATAAGGAATCACATTTTGCATCCAGCTAGTGCTTCTGCTCGAAATTTGAGTAAACCCATAGGTAGATAAATTGAAAAAAAAAAGTTTTTTTCCTCTCCAAAATTTGATGATGTAATCTAATCTTATTTTATTATTTCCACTATTATTTTATAATTTCCTTATGAGGCCCATTTTAGACCTCAAAATTCCCCTAATGAAAAACTCAATTGGAAGATGAGGTCACTTTGCTCTCTTTCTATGAATGGAAATATGTTTGCGAGTACAAAGAAGTATCGCTTGTGACTCGTGGCTATTACAATTCACAAATCTTCTATGTGTGCTTTATCTCCTATCCCTTTCAGTTATTTTTGCTTAGCTATGGAACAAATTCAATTGAAAGAATGGAAACCCTTTTCCTCTTAGTGGCTTAGTTATAACACCGCATGATAGCCTACCAGTGGTCAGGTTTAACTACCTCAATTATTAACCAGAGTTACAATATAGACTCTTCTAGGGTATTCTTCATCATAACCATGTGGCTAGCCCCTTTTCATGAATAATGTGGGTTGACATGGCACCCTCTCAAATTATGATGGTGAAAACATGAAAGTCAACTTCTCAGCAACACAACTTTTGCATACAGATTCCAATTGATGTGATTCTTGCATCGTTGGGAAGTTATCTCTGTATAGAAGAGAAAAAATAAGTTGTGATAAAGCAGCGAATTTTTACCCCCAAAAATTTCATTTGATGCCTCAAAACGCTTTCGAAAGGTTTCGGACCCTAATTTGCCAAACTGGGTCTCGCAAGTAAAAAGGACCTTATGAGCTTATTCCTCCACTTTTTCCACTCTAAAAGCATCTAGATGGATAACAACATAATGGTCCAATCTAGATCATGGTTGATAAATAATATTGAGATGTTTTATAAAAATAATTATTGTTGTAAAATATATGAAGTATAACAATTTTACAAACTTTTATATAATAATAAAATAAATTGGACATCATTTAAAAGAGAAATTCACTATTCGATACATAAGAATCACATGATTCATAAAGCACTAACCAAATGAATAGATGGGCAAGTTGTGCACAAAATATTTATTTGCATTTCCTTCACGTAATAACTTTGATGATGAGCAATCCATAATGTTATTATTCCTCACAAGTTCATCTATGAAATTTCCCGTTACAATCTCCTAGTTTTGCTTCACACTATAATATATTGTTTCTCATTGGAATCCTTTTTTTGTACTACTTCTAGTATTTATGACATTACTACTTCACTCAATAAAAGATAAATGTTTTCACCAAGAAAAAATTCATTACACACTACTTAAACAATTCACTAATTGATGCCAAGAACAATGTGCATTTCTCCTAAGCAAGGAACACATCAAAATATAACAAAATAATACTCTAATTTGGCTTCATTCATAATTCACATCCATGCACGAGAAACAACATTCCAATTCCCAAAGTAATGAAAATTAAAATACAAAAAATACAAATTAATCTTATATCCATGGTATTTAAATCCAATCATATAATCTAGGTATGTTTCCTTTACTGAACCATCATCTTATTTTTTTTCTCAAATGCAATATAAGCCTTGTATATCTAGTAACACTTTTAGCTATTGTCATTCCGTGTATCTTTATTATATTGTAGATAACATTTTGCTTATTGATTTATTGTAATTTTAAACAATGATTGAACATTATTATTACCTTAATAACAAAACTAGTGATTTTTCCTCTTTATTAAACCATCATATTAACCATGGTTAATACAATGTTAAACGTGTCTCTAGTAATGCTTTCAGTTATTGGCATTACTTTCATAATTTATTGCATTCTAAATAATATTTTGTATGTTGCGGAGTCCCAATAATTAGTTCAAGTGATTTGACTTGCTAAACCTAAATTGTAATGGAAGTCACAAGATCAAACCTACTTGGATCCCTCAAGTTAGGCACACAATTGATATGTTGATAGCATTTACCCAAGGATCATTCACGAAATGTGAGGAAATGCCCAAAGTAGTTTCCAAAATAAATTTTCTGTAAGACAAAATACAAAAAAAATATTTAATTATAATTTTAAAATTGAGTCAACTTTATTATTACCTAACTATCACTAGTGCTTAGTGGTTATATTGAACATTTAATTTGAGTTGTATGTTCAATTAAACATTTGATAGTATCTTTGTTTAAACAATAAAGATTACTCCCTATTCATCTCATATTTACACGTACACCATTTTTTGGCTCAATCTTAATAAGATTGATTCACATTTATTGCAAATTATAGTCTATTTTTCATGAACACTAGATAGGCTAGGAATTAAACCCTTCAAGCCACACAACACGGAACTCCTAGTCACCTCAAACTTGGACAAGTTAAATATTGAACTCATGCATTGTCTTCAATTGGTTAAACGCTTGTTTTACCACTAAATTACACACTTGTTACCAGATGCAACCTCTAAAGATGATTGAGGCAATTTGAATCACTTTGCTAGTTTCAATCCAATTTCCTCACCTTTGCAAGCATTGCCTAATGTGTAATGGATTAATGACCTACTTTATGCAAAGAATCCCAAAAAAAAGATATTTTCACATGTTGGATTGAAAAACGCTCTCAATGCTTAAATAAAAGGAGATGAGAGAGCATTCACTGAATCTTTTCAGAAGGCACAATATTTGCTAAGATTTTGGGAATGTAGCAAGCTAAGTAGACTTGACTATGGTTAAGCACACTTGAGCTAGAAGTGTTCTGGGATAGTATTCTCAATAAGCATAGATTACCAAGTGCAAGTGTCAAAGGTGATTATTGAAGCTATGTGATTCATTATATTAGTTTCAATCCCACTTTGTCTCCCTTGTGAGCATCACCAAATGCAATGAACGCTAATTAAACAACTCAAAATCATAAGAAAATTAGTCAATTGAGACTAATGCTCATGGATATGGAGCATGGATTAATAACCAACTTTATGTAAATGATCCCAAAAATGATAAAGTGTGTTTTAGATTCCAAAAGCCCCTCAACACTTACACACTTCTTTTCATACTAGGAACTAGTTCAAATTGTAATGTGGATTAGTACATCCACAATTTCCTTTTTGATCTAACCTCTATTTATTCTAACTGAATTTTTGCCACCACGATTTCTTCTTGCAATAAGCTTAAAATGGTTGATCTATTTCTTCTATGTATAATATTTCTTTTTTAATGGAATATGCAATGGGAAAGCAAGAATGAATGGTCAATGAAATGCAGGAGAGGAATAGACAAAGCAACTATTCAACATCTAAAATGCACCACCACCATCAGTTCTTGCTTTGAAATGGTAACAACCTTTGTTTTTTGGACCCATGAGGTGTTAGACCAATTAGTTTGTATGAGGTTTAGTCCCCATAAGGTCATAGGTTTAAATCTCATGGGTAGGTGTTGCAGGTGAGAATCATTCATGGGATTACAGTGTCCCAAGGGGTGTCTAGACTTGATAGAGTCTCACGCAGTCTTGGTGACAGCATCCCTCATTTGAGCAAATTGTTCTTCCAACCAACATATGGGTTGGCCCCAACCTAAGCTCAACTTAGCAATGGAAAAGAACGAAAGCAAAAACAAAAACTATTTTCAAATTAACAAAAAAAAAATAGAAGGGATAAAATGGAGGGTGGTTATTGTTACCTACATCTACAAGAAAATATGACAAGCTACGAAAACAATGGTCTAATATCCAATTCCACCTAAATTGAATCACCCAATTCACATTCTCACAATATTCTATAAATCTACTTATTCCCCCATTCACTTAGCATGATGGTCAACAATCACCGAGCTCGGTATGGACATTTTTTAAACCTTCTCCCAAAAGCACACCGACAATCTCAATACCCATACTAATGGAATATATACTTGTATAGGTTCATCTTAGCCACAGATATAGCAAGAGCCAAGAGGTATCAAAACCCTTAAGGTGCAAACCTCTTTTAAAATTAAAAACAAAAAACAAAAAACAAAAAAAAACTTTAACTAAAAAATTTGCACATGATATATTTATCCATGCTTCTGCCTAATAGATCTATAATTAAGTTTGATATATATAACTTTTCATTGTTTATATTTCATTTTTGAATGGATTTAATGTCTTCAAATTTTTTTTGGGAACTTGGATTGTGTACACTACACAACTTAAACTTGCAATTCAAATATATCTTAGACTGATTTCAAACAAAATTGACCCAAAAATATAATTAAAAGGGTCAAAATGCAACTCTTAAAATGTTTTGGCCATACAAATTATTAATTTCAATTGTTTTACATAATGTATATAAAGTTTTTTTTAATATATATAATATATACACATTTAAGTATTTTTCCTAAAATATTTTATTTATGGACTATATTTTCCACATTAAAATTATTTTTCTATTATTAATTTATATTTTAAAATACACTTCAATATTAATTAACCCTCCATCCTTAAGGGTTAGCTTAGTTGGTAAGTTCTCGTTGCTAAGTACCTCACCTGTTGGGAGGTCATGGGGTTAAATCTCCTCGATACCCTTGGGGTTAGACCTTGCTTGTTTGGTCAGCAGGTAGATCCCTTCTAATTGATCTGCCTGGGTTTTCCGGTGGATGTGGTAGCCACCTAGTATCCGTGAACCTCCCAAAAAAAATGACCCTCTGTATTAAAATAATTTATTTATGAGTTAAGTTGATTTTTTTATTATTAACAATATTTTTTAAATGGTACATATTAATTTGATATTAAGAATTAAAAAATTACACGTCTCCCTAGCATTTTTTTACTTTTAATTACTCTTTTTCTTTAAGCATTGAAATGTTTTAGTATTATTAGCCAACATGCATATTTAAAAACATTAGTTGAGTCATGTACTGAAATAAAGTTTATTTAGGTCTTGTACTGAAATATTTTTAGAAAGTAAAGAATTATACAACTTTCTAGTACTCAAAAGTAATTTTTATTTTTATTTTTATTTACTTTATTTCTGTATGAAGTCAGTATATAAAATTATGCCGTTCAATATCAAAATCAAAATATTTTATTTATAGTCGAGTGAGAATAAAACACGTATATTCATTTTAGATTTTTTTATTATAGAGGGTATTTTTTTCTTTAAAGAATATTTATTTAAAATTACGTGTCAACTCAATGTTGAGCACGGACAGAATTACACCTCTCTTGTACTGGTTTCTAGAATGAGCCTGCCAGCTTAATTAAATCTAACAGAATAGATCCTCAAAAACTGACATGGAAAAACATTTCTTCTTTAAAGAATATTTATTTAAAATTACATGTGTCAACTCAATGTTGAGCACAGACAAAATTACACATCCCTTTTATTGGTTTGTAGAATGAACCTGCCAGCTCAATTAAATCTAACAGAATAGATACTCAAAAACTGACATGGCAAAACATTTCAATGAGATTAAAAAAGGTTCTTTTGTAAATTTTGATCTGAAAATGACAAAAACTGACATGGCAAAACATTTCAATAAGATTAAAAAAGTCTCTTTTGTAAATTTTGATCTCAAAATGACAAAAACTGACATGGCAAAATTTTGATCTCAAAATGACATTTTCGACGAGTCTGATGCTTAGTGTTTAATCTGCCAACTCGCACCATTCCCCTTACATCTTTTTTGCTCATTTTATTTTCATAGTTGTGTAGCATAAATACATTGCCCTCTCAGCATGAAGCGCCTTCGGAGTGAAAGCTGACCCTTCCTTTCACAGTCTCCATTGTAACACTGAAAAACAAAAGATATTAAACTTTTTCCTTTTAAGCATCCATATCAATTGAAAGGAAGACCTGAAACAAAAATAAGCAATTCAAGTCTTGAACGCCACATAAAAGCAAAAAAAACTGAATTGAGCCTATCATCTGCTAAAATATCAAAAAGAGAAAGCACTAACATTGTTATGGTTATGGGCATAATTGTATACTATATAACTGCGTAATAATTTTGCAGTGGTTTACATAATAATCTTTTTTGGGAACTTTCTCGCACCAGCCATCGTTATTTCTTTGTTCTTGGTCGATCCTCAAGAATCTAACGGGTATATTAGATATCGTCTTGTCATGCTCCAGTGCTGTAAGCACTCGAGATTCTAGCTGGCTGACTAGAAAATTTGCATCACTGTAAGTTTCTCCTCTTCACGATATCAAATAAATCATTTAATTCAAACCTACTTTATTCTAAACACGAATAGCAGGTTAATAACTGAATCATGTTGGCTCCTGAAGAAGGGACTATAACAGGCAGTGGAGGTTTACAACCTGGTCTTGCCAACAACTGGAAAATTCAAGAACTCCTCTAGCTCTGGCATGCTGATAATAATGTTATACATGTCTAACGGTACTCTAATCATAATGCCCTTTCTCAGTATTTCTCTACTGGCCTGAAATGACTATTGGCATGGCATTACTTCACACACAAACATATTGCTTCTTAACCGTAAAGTCATACATATGTTTCAGAACGTGAACCTTTATTTCTGAAACAATAGAGTACATAATACATCAAGTAAATCTAAATCTAGAAGACCTCTAACTAGGAACTGCTGAATTGCTTTTATTTTGATCCATAGATGAAGGCAGCAGCAAAGCAAGTCTCTGTTTGAATCGTTCTATCCGCTGCTTCCGCTCAGCCCTTAACCTGCAACAATGCAAGCATATGAATGGACAATAAAACAAACAAAAAATAAAGCAGTAGTTACCTTAACCTACATGATGCATATATGAGTAACAGAAGGACAAATACAAGGTGAAAATGCAGCTCAACATAAAATTACGTCCAGACACTACCTATGAAACATCCAAAATTGAAATAAGAATGCATTTAGTAATGATGATAGATTCATCCCTAAGTGGGCAAGTCCTAAGAACTTATATAGGACCCAGGTCAAGTTTCATTGAATTGAAGAGAAAACTTTAAATCATTATATTAAATAACAAATAATGAACTTTGAATTGAAGAGAACTTTAAATCATTATATTAAATAACAAATAATGAACTTTTTGAAGTCCCAAACTGTAAATGCATTGCAATAAGTTGAAATGAAGGGTATACACAAGAGGCATACCTTGCACGAACAATTTTAGCACGCTTCACGTGTGCTTTTAATAGTTGACGCTCGGAGATATTTTCTATGGGCTCCTCCAACTGCAGAACAGAAGGTGCAAATACCAACCCTCAATTCAATGACTAATAAGATTATCTCTGACTACAGTTAGCTGCAGGAGAAAGGGATCTGTATATGCACAAGAGCATGTAAGTTATGTATGCAATAGTTTCCTGCAGTAATGATAAATGTCATCCTCTATTTGTGCCATATCATTGAAACGTCTGCCTTTGGTGAGAAATTTCTACAATTCAGACATAGCATGCATTATCCCTAGCAGTTGAGTGGACCCAAAGCCAAAAGAAATATAAAGAAATTCAGAAGAAATGAAAGTGGCCAAGTATCTACATTATTCGCATACACTTTCTGAAGAGACATCCCCTACACTGTTAATTATTCAAAAATCAGTAATATTATTATTGCTACCGTTATATTAGTGACATGTTTAATGAAATTATTCCTCTGTGAGCTATATTGCAAGCCAACCCTCCTTAAAATCGCTTCATCGTTGACATGTGGTTGGAATAGCAGCGTACTCCAGAGTCCAGCTAAGTGCAGTACATAATACAAATCACACACATTGCAATGTTGTATGGAAGACAGTATCTGCAATAAGCAAGGAATTTGCTAATGATCTCGTCCAAGGCCTCTCTTACAAATCACCTAAACATAAGCATATCTATGGCAGGATATGAAACGGTCCTGTAAATATTAGCAACATTTCAAAAAATTGATTTGTGAGAGGACTTTCCAGAATTTAAGAATCCGAATCCGCTGGTCACAACTATTTAGTAAATGATCCTTGATGAGTGTTGAAATATTGGATATTGGATGTTCTGCTGCACATTCCAAAGAATAGTCCAAATAAGACGAGGAATAGGTATCATTGGCTGCTTTGGTACTTTTTTGATGTTTTGGTTTGGGAATTTTATTAGGTAATGCACTTTAAAGCATTATTGACCATGATGGCCTTTGTTGTCCAGAATGTGGTGAGCACAGGTATGGTATAATAAACCTAATTTGATGTCCTTTGATAAATGCCTTGTGTCTTTGATATCTGTCAACTCATAAACCCAAAATGAAAGTCCAAAGAAACCAAATATATTCTTAAAAAGTTGTAAATGTAAACTAAACCCCCAAATTTTCAAGGAATGCGTTATTTTTTCTGAATACTTGCACGCTCTTGAGGCTGAAATTCTTCAAAAATTTGAAACAGAATAAATGTTTTTGTATCTATGAGATATATGCTTTCTTGTTGGAGCTATACTAGGTTTTTTTTCATTGCATATTCATATTTCTTTTGTATGCAAATCTTGTTTATTATCCTTTAAAGTGCATTTGATGTAGCAAGTCCAGCCCTATGATCTCACATTTGCAAATGTCTTTCCATTCTATATGTTGCAGAGAAACGTAAATTTTGTCTTCTAAATCATCTCCAGCAAGTGATCCTTTTAGTTTATTATTATTTCAAATTGCTTAAATTTGTTACCATTGAAATTTTGAAAATCAGGCAATTAATATAAATTCTGAAATTTAACCTTATTAGTTAAGCTTCTCAGATATATTTCCAGTTAACTTTCCACCTTAGGCCTGATCTGAAATATTAAAGTACAGCAGTAATATTTTACTTCTGTTAAACCCAATTTCACCTGGAAGCCTAAGAGAATACCTACTGTTGCCGCAAAATCTAGCAGGTCCACTAAAAGCTCTCACTGGGCAAGGGGCGAGACCTTATGGCAACAATACGAAGGGTTGCAATTGTCACCTTGGCAACCTTCCTCCTGTTTAGTGGGATTTTGACCACAAGGGAAGCTTCCCTATGCCACCTATAAGATATTCTAATACCAGGGCTCAAGGTGGCTTATTTTGAAGGTCTAAGGATAGATGACCAAGATAATCAAAGCTAAGTTTCAAGATCTCTAGGATAGACCAATGACAAGGCTGCCATAAGTTAGGGCTTGAATGACATATAGAAGCCTTAGAAAAGGCCTACAAATGATATTCAAAGAAAGAAACAAGGGTTTCCAGTAGAGACTAGGGCTGATTCAACCAAACAGGTTTTAGGGTTGTTAGACGTGTAAAAGCAATAAGTGGAGGTGACATCAGCCCATCTAGGGCATGCAAGGCAATTTATAACACTAGAATTTGCTTTTGGAGGATTTAAATAGATTAACCTACAATTTAGAGCCACCATCATGCAATAAAACAATGTTTTACACACAAATCTGCACCTAAAACCCTGGTGGCTGCCCTGGCCATCTAGGAGAGAGACAAATTAAGGGAAATTTATATAGTTTCGATCTGACAAACACACTTCTAGACCAGCCTTAACCTACAAGGGAAAATGGAGTCTTGATAGAGAAAACTACCAAGAAATATGATAAAGTGGGGATGCTCTAGGGCATCGACTTCTAAAACCCTAATTACTATTCTTGTGAGGGAAGAAATTAATTATAAGGTCCACACACTAGGAGTTTCCTTATAGGCTATGAAGAAGACAATTTTGCATGCAAATTATGAAGCAAAGTTTCATCAATGATAAACATTTAAACATGGAACAAGAGAAACCCTACTTTAAACATTTAAAGCATGCAAAATATCAATAATCAGCAATAAATGTACAAAATCTTCCATAATAGCACTTCTTTCGATACTAGAATAGTGTCTCCAAGTAAAAGTTACATCCAATACAAGTTGCATCCATAAAAGATCACACAATATGCCCAAGTAGCGAAAAAGGAAACTAGTTCGTACTCTTTTTAGAGAGGCCAAATTCACATGTGTGATGATGAAATAAGAAGTGAGGGACAGGCTCTATTTATATGAGCCTTCTCCCACTCACTTTACAAGTAAAACGATCTAAAAGCCCTAAAGACAAGTTCGCTTTTGAGAGAAAGAGGTTACAAGCCAACCTCGTAGCTCAAAACAAGACAAATATGCCATAAAAGCCCAAACATGAGGCAGTAAATGCTTCAAAAGCATGAAGCATAAAGTCACCCTCTAAGTGAGTTCAATAAGCCGTCAAAATATGAGACAAGGGCTAATGAGTTCTCCATACACCAAGAAGTGCCTTAGAATCGTGTGCAAACCATCAAAGGGCCCTCCATGCTACACGTCATGCCCAAGGTGCCCTGCGTCACCCTCAAAATAGGAAAAGGGGTAATGTGGCATCAAATATCTCAAGCATTTGAGCTCCAAGGTGATGAACAAGCCCTCCCTTGTCATCATAAGGATGGCCATTATCATCTAGGCTCTAGATCAAGTGATGCCCATCAAACAATGTTAAGGAAACCCATGGGGCATCCTAGGTCCATTGAACACATCATCAATATCTACAATGCTAAGCATCATGGGTTAGTGTTTCGGTGTCAAGAATCAAGTGAAGTCCTCAAATAGCCCAATGCTTTGCTCTGGGTACACAACATTGCACCATCAAAGTCAATCTCTCTCCCTACACTAGATAGTACAACCTCTACTACTCTGCTGAGGAGGTGGGGCGATCACCTCAAGCAGCGTTTGATGTTGTGATGTAGACCACCTGACAAAATTTCGTCAAGATCAAGTGTAAATCAGCAACCATTAGGTAACTAAAATCATAGACGCATTATAGTGGACCATACTTAACGTTAGGGGCACAACCAATATGGCACACAAAGATCATCTTCAAATATCTAACCAGACCAATTCTCGTAAAGGTGTTCCCTCTCTTATGTTAGGATGGCTAGTATGGATAACCCTATTAGGTGTTTCCAACCCCCAAGGGGAAGTGACAGGTACCAGGTTAACCCATCAATCCATAGGTGCAATTGTAGATGGTGGTAATGGAGTGGGCATGACTTGATGGCAACGTGCCATAGCCAAGTGAATAGCTAGTGGTGGTCCAAGATCCTATGTGTATAGATGTAAGGAGGGAGGGAGCAATCATTGAGGCATGGGTTACCCCATTCCTTGAACTATTTATTCCACTCCTCTAGTGCGCCTTTTACTTCTTTATGGTAATGCTTTAATATGGGTGCATAGATCAACAGCCCAAGCTTGCATTTGAGAGATTTAGCCCTTATTATCCCTTACGATGAGGCAATTTATCACTCACCAGGTTTGGGACAATACAAGGGATCCTTTTTTGTGGATGCAGCATCAAGTGCTCTAGGAACCGTGTGATGGCTAATGAGGGGGGTAGAGCTCATGGTAGGGTTTTTCCCACATGCTAATTTTTGTCCCAGCCATCATTTTGCATTTTATCATTTTCTTTCAATGTGGTTGTCTTTGCTTTTATCGTTCATTTAGCAACATCAACCTCTAGGGAAATGTTTTCCAACCCAAACCCAAGGATGAAGATGATAAGGTGCCAATCCCCATGACCAATGACCACCTGTCTAAAAGAATGGATATGGAATAGAGAGAATAATGGAAAATGTTAAGCATGGAATATAATGTACACGCAACTTCAATCAAAGCCTCCCTAGTAGTGTCCTTCCTGCAACCCTAAGGCCTCAAAGGAGGTCGTATTGGACTAGGATCAAAGACTAATCTCCTAAGTGAAGTGAGGGTACAAGAATACAGTCAAGATCAGTCAATCATCCAAATCGCCCCTTGATTCATATTAGTATGGCCCCAAAACAATAAGTAAAAGCACATGACTACAAAATGGTAAAGTACCTACCAATAGATGACCCACCTTCCTTTAAGGAGGAATGTCGGGATGGAAGAAAGAAATCTGACCAAAGTATACATGTGGAGGGTCCATGGCATCATGTCAAGTGTTGATCAATAACATTGTTGGTTAGTTGTCCAAGGAAGAGAAAATTTTCTCATATGGGTTACCCACTTGTTGGGGGGTAACACCTACCATATAAATGTACTTCAATACCACAAACAAATCAACATGAAAAATGAGGGCAGCAATGTACTTAATCATGAAAACAACATAAATTGAATCAATTCCACAAGTATACAAAATGTGGAAATCTAGAAATTATCTATCGATCTATATATAATCTAATTTTAAGGTCAAAACTGAGCCAAACAAGAAATCGGTGTATGAGACCCCTTTATTTGAGGGGCAAGGGACCCCATGCATCAACTGTTCCCCACGCATCAATTTTCACTGCCAAAGTCTTCTATGGTGTACATACCCTACCCCCCTTTAGATTTGAAAATGTGACCACCTAGGAAACACGTGTTCATAATCATTAGGCCCACTCATAAAAATGAATATCATAGGTTTATCACAATGTTAGTACAAGTCAAGCCCTCCAAAGTCCAAACCCTAGCCACCAACTCCTCCTAACTAGGAATCACTCCCAACCAAAGTTGCTTACTCCACAAAAGATCCTCAACATGCTAGAATCAACATCAATAAGTCCTCCATAGCACATAGACCAAGCTAGTATCACACAAGCTCTCCACAGTAACAATATTTTGTTTATTATGGTTGACAAACCTGACCTATGTTGCATTAGACAAGTAAATGGCAAGACAACTCTAGTGCTAGCCTCCAGATCTCCATGCCCATCCTAGGTTTGAGTCCTCAAGATTCAAAACCTAGGTCTTGAACTCTTGCATCACCACAAGCACCAAAACCTCTACAAAACATCAAGGATACAATAATTGAGTCTTCTCCCAAGCAAGGCATCACACCAAGCTTGTCTTTCCATGATATAGCCCTAGCCTCACATTCCACAAGAATAATCCTACAAAAGCATACAAGGCATTAGCTCCAGTCTTCATGCCTTCTATTATAGTGTAGAAACCCTTAGGCTACAACAATATCCCCAACATGTCATGATCTTCTCTAGAAATTAACATGCACAGCTCAAACCCTTACATCTCACAAAATAAATCTCTCCAGAAATATCCAAGATGTATCTCTCTATGTCTCTCTTCTTGTCTTTGTCCTACAGTTTCCTTATGAACCCTAAGGTCTTGCTACCTACAAGACTTCTCTTCTCTTTTCCTAGAATATCCTCATGAACCCTAGCATCTTGCCCCCTACAAGATGTTCCAAGACAATAAAAAAACAGAATGGAGATACAATAATCAAAAGATCACAAAATCTCTCTTCTCCCTTATAAATACAATAGGTGAGGGAGGAT
>APFE031029925.1:0-10073 GCA_000404065.3 Pinus taeda
TACATTTTGCATATGTGGTAAGTGTTCACTATGATAATTTTGGCTTATGAGATAAAGAGAAAAAACATATGAAAATTAGAAACTAAATGTGATAATAATCACTTAACTTTTCTTTGTTGCATTTTTTTCCTACACTTTCTACCATTTCCGTGTGTTTGGATCAACCAGAACCATTGCTAGTTTGCATCTTGTTGACTTTGTTGGGGATTATCTTTCTGAGTTAGAGCTCTTAGAAATATGAACTCCCTTTGAACCCTATGTCCCATTTTTTGTATGTGCATCATTTTTTTTTTGTTTTGTTGTCGGAATCTCTTGTGCGTCAATGCCATTCTACATATGGGATATGCTACCATGTTAGACCAATGCTTCCACTTCTGCTTAGTTTGGATGGTTCTCCATGATTTCTTCTTCATCTTCTTCTGAGAGGTGAGCATCATAAGCCTACCATCATTTGATTTATGTCCTACCTCTTTTTCCTTTTAGGGATCTCTTTTTCCTAAGGGCGTGTGTTCTGCGAGTGTCTTGTTTAGAACCATATTCAACATCTTAAAGTCATGTTCTCGTATTCTAATAATTGGGTCCAATGAAAGTTTTTGTTTTAGTAATATGTAGTCAAGTAGATCTTTTTGAGGTCTATCTCTATGTAGATTTTGGCAAAAAAAAGGCCTTTCTCTATTCTTTTGAGGTCCATCTTTTTGAATTTTCTCAGTGTTTCCACTTTAATCTAGAACCGTGTGATGTCAAAAAGGGAGGGGGAGATTTGGTAGCCTCATCCATACTGGCATAGTGGAGACCACCATTTTTGTGGCATCAAAATTTGGGAACCATGGGGTAATGAAGGGCCCACCTCTAAATCAAAACCATGACCCATCATTCAATACTTTTTCCAGATTTGCTTGAGTATCAAATTGGATGGTAAAAAAACCTTTGGAATGTAAATAGATCTCACAATTGGGAGTTCGAGGTGAAAATACCCACTGGTGTAAAATGTCAGAGCTATGAAAAAACCATTAAACCTGCACATCATAGTTTTCGATGATAGAGAAGAAAAAGAGAGTTTGACTCTGGAAGATTAACCTCCACAGCAGACACATGCTTCATTTTTTCTACAATGTAGGGACCTGGGTTGATTTAAGGATGATTTGCATGTATGGAAGCATTTCCCTATGTCACATCCTTGTAGGAAGCATATCTACTGGAGGTCCTCGACCCTAGAGCTCCGCGACGAAGCCTGAGGTTCAATATTATGGTAGAGTTCCTTGAGATGTGATATTCCTTCATCACGGAAAGATCTTGAAGCATCCTCCTTTTAGAAAGAAGACACTAAGTTTTTATAGGGACACCCAACTTGTACATGATTTGCTGCTTCATATTTCCCATAGAGTCTGAAGCCATGACCAAAAAAGGAAGGATTACCATTTATATTTTTAGTGACGATCTAGAATATTTCCTTATATAACTCTTCCTATATTTCATCCAACATAGGACTGCGAATGGGAGGGAGTTTTCCTTGTGAAATCATACCACTCATGTGCGTAGGGAGGAACATCTCTGCAGGTTGTATATCCATCAAGGCTTTATCAACCAGGTTTTCTTGGCTACCCCCAGAAAGGATACTAGTTATTGATATGTGGATATGCTTCTAGTCAACCGGTTATATTCCACGAAACATTGTAGTGGCATCATTGCCATGGCCATGCATCAAATAACCACCAATTATTGCATTCAATGAAGCTAAATTTATCTAATTCATTTTGTTAATCACTTTTTGTGCCTTTTCAATGCACCCACATTTAGCATACATGTCTAACAGGGCACTTTCCACATAGAAATCTCACACAATTTGACTTCTAATCATATAACCATGGATTTCCTTACCACAACTTAGAGCTACAAAGTCAACACATGTTTGGATAGCACTAGCAATTGTAACTGAGTTTAGTTTCACAGTGAAAGCACTCATTTCTTTCAAGGGTTGTAAAGACCCTTCTCCATGTGCATTATTTGCATAAGCCACAATCGTTGAAGTTCATCAGATCACATTATGCTTAACAACTACTCACTACATTTCTCGAAATAGTATCATGACATCCTCAAGCATGCCATTCTATCAATACCTTATAACTTTTGAATTCCATGCAATAATTTTGCTCTTAAAGATTTTCATCAAATGTATTGAATTCATCCTTCATACTTCTACACTTCAAAATGTGTCTACAAGGGAACTTCCCACATAAACATCTGATTCAAGACCACCCTTAATAGTATAATTATGAATCCCCTTGCCATGTTGTAGAGCTATTAAGCTCCCACAGTCAAGATGAATGCTCACGATCATAACATACTTGGGTTTTCCACGTTCTTCATGCATTTGAAAAAGTATTTTCAGGGCCTCTAATTCTCCATCCCTGCTCAACACACACCCTTCTAGTCCAACGATGTATGACCTTGCACTAGTTGGCCAGATTGCTTGAGAAGAAAGTAAAGAAAATCCCTTGTATGTTGTCATTGTCATTCTTCTCCTACACTCCCTCGAAAGTCAACTCTCAAGAATTTGTTATATACACTCAATGTATAATAATGTTATGTCAATCTTGGAAAAATCGTTGTACACAAAAATGCTTTGTTCTCTACAAATCGACAAGTTTTTGTAGCAAGATTCATCATTTAAATACTCAAAATGTCGTAATATAAAAAAGCTATGCATTATATATTTTCATGATAATTAACATACTAGTGTTAGGAAAATTCAAAATTCACATAGTTAGGCACAATTTTAATAAATAAAATTATATTTGGAAAACCAACTTATTTTCCTACATTTCATTTTTTACACCAACTTCAAATTCATTGAGTAGGCACCTCTAATCATCTCTCTAATTTACATATTGTTGTTGGGATGATCTAGAAGTTTGTTAACTAGTTTTCATGCAATGGGATTTTGCATAGCATCAATATATGCATTCTTGACTTGCTTTTTTATATGGAAAATTTTGGTCATCTCCTTCTCTTAGTGTTAAAGGCTACTTACGTTCACCACCTTAAACATTAATGTTCAAACAATTTTCTCACCCATTTCAAAGCTACCTTCCACCTAGAATCTATAGCTATGTGATTTTTTTTCTCTATATCCTTATGATTCCATGAAATTTTTCTTCTTTGTATTTCTTTTTATGACTTTTCGAATTCACAATAATATTTTAATAAAAGATAATTTAAAATATAAAGTTTTTCTCATGCAATAATTTATTTTTTTCTTCATTATTTACAATTATTTATTTTAAAATTTTCTCTTAATAAAATTATGTAATAATTTGTTTTTGTCATCATTATATTTTGAAATATTACTTTCTAATTAAAATATATTTTTCACTTCTAATATCACCACCTTTCCACTAAATACAATATTACCCAAAATACTTTCACCATCACATCATAATCCATCTCACCATTGAAAAAATACACCATTTTGAAAACCCATTTAGCATGTCATGCTATTGCCCCGAAACAATACCAAAACACTTTCTAACGTCTCCTAATTATTCCTCTCTAATATTACCAAAACAATTCCTAAACATCGCATCATTATTCCTTCTGTTACCTTGGTCATGTGATTGGGTAAACTAGGTGACTATAAAGGTCCGTTTTGTTCTGATTCGACTCTACCTCATATTTTGTATGGATTGTAACCGGGGAACAAAATGTACGACTGAAGTTGACTTCTAATTATTAAATTTTATGATGAGTCATATGAGTACGTCTGTAAAGTTGTGTATGCCTGTAAAGTTTTATTTTCTTTCACATGAGTGAGGGTTTACTCTTCAGCATAACATTGCAGGTACCTAGGTCAAATCTGTTTATTCATTAAAAAAAAATAAAAAATATATTTTATCTTAACTCACTTAAATTTAATAAATTTGTTTTCCTAGTTTCTTAACTAATTTTTTTAGTTTATATATATTTAAGAAAAATCTTTCAGGAATGAACAATGAGAACAGTTATTTCTTACTGCTATTTGAAAATATAGGCTAACCCATCACTTTATTCAAGAAAAAACATCTCACCAACAATAATAGGCTCGTGGGTTGTAGCAGGTGACAGGTTTTCTCTTGATCCATTCCTACACCTCTGCTGTCTTCTATTCTCTGATTTCTCTATTAACAATTGTCCAAGTCCCTAACTTCCTATGCCTCAAAATTCAAAGGTATGCCATATGTCATCTGCTTACGTCTGCATTTGAACTGTCGATTTCACAACCTTTTAACAAAGGAAGCTTTCTAACTGTGATAGACACAATTTACACCGACTGAGTACGATAATTTCTACCGATTACTGATTGAGTACGACAATTTCTGGAGGCTAGACATCTCCGTACGGTATTACTCCAAAGATGGGTGGGTGATTTAGAAGTTATGTTATACTAGATTTTTTTTAAATATATATATTTTAAGTTGAATTTGTTTGAAATTTAAATTGAATTGTTGGAATCAACTCATTTGTTGAAGTGTGGATCACTTATAATGGTAATTTTTTTATGAGTTGAATTTATTTATGTATTTAAAAATACATGTTAAATACATATTATTTATTTTATGTATTTATGAACCACTTAATGTGTTTGTTTATTGTTTCATAATCAATGTTCACGTTAATCCATTAAGATACACTTCTCCAAATTAATCGATGTAATAAATCCCTTAATACTTCAAAAAAACTTGCAAAGAAACAATCATTTCCACATGAATCTCAAACACAAGTGCCTTGCATAAAGAGTTAGGGAAAATGGGGAGGCTAACTACATAGGAGGCAAAGAAAAGTGAAATCACTGGAAAATGGGGAGGCTAACTACATAGGAGGGAAAGAAAAGTGAAATCATTGAGAGCCCTAAGTGAGTGTAGTGAACATTCAAATTGAAGGTGAAGAGTGCATGAATCTTACATATTGAGCACATCTTGTCCACCACCGCACTTATAGGGCCAAAGGCGTAGTTGTATGCTAAACTTTATCCATTTATGGAAAATGATTCTTTATGATAATCAAAATATTCATGGTATAAATATTTTGAAATATGGAAGGGAGTAAGAAAATATTCATGGTATAATTATTTTAAAATATTGACCATGTTTTAATTTTATTTCTATTAGAATGTTTTTCTTTTTTTTCTTTGTAGCTATGTTTTAACATAGAATTATGTTGGTTATTAGGTGGCTTTTGAAATTAATGTGAATCTTCACTTAGTGAAGATTATTTTTCTTGTCCAATTTTGTGTATGTTTATAGTTATGCTTGCATCTCCTTTTCCATGCATTAATCAAAAGTGGAATCAATTCTTTTGATATCTTTTTATATTTCATAAACTATAGCTTGAAAGAAATTTTTTGGTTAGGTAAAGAAGATATAACAAGTAATTCATAGCATTAAGAAATCTCATATTTTAAGGGAAAAAAAAACAACTTATAATTAGTCTAAAATGGGAGGATGGCACCTCTTTATATGCTCCTTGCAACACATTGATATTCACAAAGATGATAATAAAATTATGGTAGTATTGATGAGTCCACAAAGAAATCAATATGCATCTTATGTGCTTGATAATGTAAAATTAAAAGCTTGAAATGAACTTGTAAAAGAGGCCATTAAATATGAAGTGGAAAACATTAAAAAGACAATAGCTATTTGCGAAGGTGTGAGAAAACAGTGGTGCAATTTCAGGGAACTAATAAATATAAACCTAAGAGAACAAGAGACTAGCCTTGGGAGAACAACAAACCTGTTATTAGAATAAGATGATGGAAAAATATATAAATAGACAACAACCTTAAGAAATGGAAGAAACATTAACAATCAACTGACGAAGTTGAATAATAAAGAAGGTCATTGTCAAGGGCCCTGAAGGGTATGATAACATTGAATTAAAGAAGTGAATCCATAATAAAATTGATCAATTTAAGGAAGATAAGTTATGTGATTGGAGGAATAGTAACAATATTTCCAAGTGTAACAATTTTATACATTTAAGAGAGAAGAGGAAAATAAACTAGTATGACTCAAGGTGAGAAAACATGGCCAATTTAATAATATTTCTATCTTTGAAGCTAGTGGACACGGAATATTACGAAATCGAGACTATTGAAGAAAACAAAAGTTTATCTATAAATATTCAGTATGAGGAAGTGAAGGGGTGATTCTATCGAGAAGAAAGTTGTCTTAAAGATATGATGAGTGGATTGGTCAGCATGATTGGTAAAGGTCAAAGTGATGGCCTATAAATTTAGAAGTGTCATTGTAGGAAGTTCTAAGCATTTACAATCGATGAGAAATGACAAGGGATAAACCAGGAAAATGTTCCAAGGATAATAATTGTTTAACTTTTTGAAAAAGAAATACACGATATAGAGTAATGAGAAAACATTGAGCATGAAGTGTAGGAAGAAATATTGTTGGAAATTCTATAATGATACTTTGAGAAGGATTACATATAAATTGGAAAAAGAAGTGAGGATCAACTAATAAAGGGTGGAATTGAATTAATTTCACTCACGAGTGGATTGATGATATATTGTTACCTCATACAAAACAACTTACTAGTGCGCGTCCTTTGTATTGAAAGAAGTTATTGCCAAATACATTGGGCATACCAAACCATTCATGGATGATAATGATGGTAGTGGTTCCAATCATTTCACAGTCTAAACTGAATATTTAATGAGTGAAAATTAAAGTGGAAGAATCCCTATTCGAACTTGAATATGAGTGAATCTACAATAAAAGAGGTCAAGTGGAAACTTGATGAGATAAGCAAATCTTTTTAGGATGAACAATGAAAATTATGAAACTAATGAATAAATGACTAGGGGGCAACAAGCCCTCATGCAGGTAGATTAAGCATAACATAAGACTTAAATATGGATGACCTCTTGTATGTGTGCCATTTAGATAAGAAAAATATGTATAGTGATCATGGAATTTTAAATTGATATTGATTATTTAAATGATTATACAAACAGTAATATCTTAGCAATGAATTTCACTAAAATTTCATTGGGGAAGGAAGAATAAGGGACGAGAGATTGAGGCTCAAGATGGTGAGGCTCATTTGAAATTTAATGATGTACTTAGATGCGTATACCTACGATATAAATAGTGAACTCCTAATATAGATAACATGAAAGGATTATCTAAAAGTACTTGGTATCTTGATGGAAACATGACACTAATAACACTGATGAGATAACATAGATCCTAGATGAATGTTGAATAATCTTAGTTCATAGTTGGTATCCAATGTTTGTACAAGTAATTGAAATTGATTTTTCTGATGAATCATGATTAGAATGCTTATAGAGTATTATTCCATTTCTGATAAGTATTGAGATGTTTCTCATATTGACGGTTTTTCATGATATGATGGTATGAGGGTGATCATGCACATGTGGTTAATGTTTATATAGTTGTTACAATAGTGATGATGTATACTTATGATGATTATGATATGCATAGGCATTATGATGTTATCTTTCATTCATTTCATTTCTATCTTTCAAAGATGGTCCTGATGATGGACCCCCGTTGGGGTTCGAAACGTCGACAGACTGAAGTGGAAACTGTGGATAATCCGGAACATGAACCTACAAAAAACTACCACAGAGGCTTGAAATCCAACATATGTTGAGGTATACTGACATGTGGTTCATTTATTACATGACGATACATATTTATTGTTGAATGTTTATATTATAAATTAGGAGGATATTATGATGTGAAGCATGCGTTAATTGCAAGCATATTTTATAACATGAGAATGTGGTGATTAACAATGATGTTATTTTATCATGATGTCATGCAAGAGTTGGCATGTAGATTATTTTATATGATATTATGATTATAACTAATGCATTGGATGCATGTTGACATGTGGTGACTAACAGGAAATCCATAAATGGGCCGAGAGGGTTGGTTTATTTGATGATCTCGTGGGAGCCCATACCTGTGAGAGAGAATATGTAACACCATATGGGCTGGGGACATACTCAATCAACACTACATATGCCAATGGTTCCTTTGTCTTGTATAGCTCTTGATGGATAGCTCTTGAGGGGTTATGGGACCATCTTGAGGAGGCCAAGTGCTTGATATTGTAGGCTAGGTGTTTAGTATTGGATTGGGATGCCGAAGTCTGGAGGGGGTGTAAGGACTTCGATTCCTAGAGTTGTGTGCCTTAGTAGTTGTGGAGGGAGTGGGCCAACCTTGCGAGATGCTCGAAGTCATTGAGTACCGTACCGGATGCCTGCCTTGGGGCAGATGAGGTCTGAGTCAGGCACGAGCCTTGGGGCCAGCCTTGGACTAAGATACAGACCGGGGAGGCTTATGCCTGGTTTCGAAAGTGGGAAAAAGGATAGAGATTCCTTGAGATTTCTCGGGTGTTGTGAAAACTTTTGATGCTTACTGGTTATATTAGTTCAACATAGGGTGTAGGGCAAACATGAAGTAATAAATAACTAAATAAATAAGATGTTAATAATTCAACTTAACTTCGAGACGAATTTCCTTAAAGAGGTGGAGTATGTAATGTCACCTAATAATAATAATAATAATAATAAATAATATAATATAATATTATATTAAAAACAGAAAAAAATTATAAGCAATAAGAAATATAATAATAGTAAATAAATAATAAGATATAAGAAGAAAATATAAATAATAAATAAATAAATAAAATAAGTAAATAACAATACTATATTTCTAAATAAATATAAATAAAAATAAACTATAAAAATAGTAAAAATAAGTAAAGTTAACAAAAAATAAAATAAAACAACAAAGAGTTAAATTAAGACAACTATAAAAGTAGTAAAAATAAGTAAAGTTATCAAAAAGTAAAAATGAATAAAATAAGAAAGAATTGTATTAAGAGAATTACTAAATTAAGTTAAACTTAAAATAAAGAAATAAAAGTTGCATGTTGACACATGGAATGTGTGCATGCGGTTCCCCTTCCAATGTTTTCTCTATTTAATAGATGGTGAGGAAGATGAGAGATCAGTCCATGATTCCATCATCCATTCTCTTGGGAGAAAAGTGTTGTGAGACAAAGGATTCCCTGTCAGTAGTACATTGCTTGAGGGCTTGGGGTTGGAAAGTTGTAGCAAGATTTTGTGCAACTGAGCCTACGGTTGGGTGGAGAGTCGTCCCCAAAACTTTGTTGTGGTTAGTAGAATTCAAATAGCATCAACTCAGAAATCACAAGTAAGGAATATCATCGCCATAGGTAAATTGTGTTTGCTCATATTCCCAAAATTCGATGTTAAATCGTTGATAAATTGTGTGTTGATTATAAATTGCATAATTAATCTAATTAGTTTCATGTTTTAATTTTGGGGTTCTTACATCCTCCATCCCTAAAAAATCTCCTTTTCCTCACATTAATTTACATTTTTAGCCATAATATGGTTGGTAGGAAGACTAAAGCGTGTTTGTAATATTGTATAACATAATGTGATTAATTTGCAGAGAAGAAGGCATATTTTGAGGCATTTACTATGCAGAGTGTAACTACCCTCCTCCCACATCTACCCAAGAAATGAGCCAACCGGGGTAAACATGTGATGAGAGGGCCACTATAAGGGATTCAACCTCATTCCTGAACTTAAGGAAATGGAATCGACAGAACACATAAACCAAACCTTACACATCAATAACAAAAACCCCATGAGACATCTCAGACAATGAAAGATCCTTCCCCTGGGTCCCACTGATCTTTTAGACCTATTGAACTTTGGATGCTCCCATGCTATAGGCATGCTAGTGTCCAGGGACCTTTGGATGCTCTCACAGGCCTGCAAGACAACGTCCATGGAATTTTCCCAGCAGACCTGTGTGAGTGTCCAAAGAACTCATGGAACTTTTCTAGCCCTAAATCCTGACCACTGCCCAGAATGTGTTGTAACTTTTAGAATCCATCAAAGACATGATGACAAAGCTAATAAATGATAAATTGACCTCAGGACTAAGGTTGAGCATCCCCAACCAGGACTTAAATTTTGCCAAACACTTGGAATCAATGCAACCTAC
>APFE031029926.1:0-66450 GCA_000404065.3 Pinus taeda
AAGGAAGAGTGTTGTTGCAGTCAACTTTTGAATGCCTTCCTCAACCCCAAATTGAGCTCATGATAGCTCATTGGAAAGATATTTGTGTCTAGTTATCATGTTACCCATCAATAAAGTCATTTGGCCAACCAAGCTAGGAGAAAACTTGATTTTCCCAGGGTCACTTCAGAGGTGCCTTTGATTCTCTTGAGGCAACGGTATTCTTGACATTTCTCTCAAACCATGACACCTGTGCAAAAAGTGAAAGAGGTTTTTCTTCTTTGGCATGTTGTGGACAAAAACCTCTCTCATTTTTCCAAAATTCATCTCAGACTACTCTGAAACATCATTTGAGTGAAACTTGCCCCGATGTGTGAAACAAGGAATTTGGTCGAAACGAAGCGAAATGAAGGGGATAGGGGGCTTCTAAATTCTTGGGGAAATTTTTGGGAGTGGGGAGGGATGTTAGGAAGCAGGGGAAAGTGGAATCGTAGAGATTGAGTGAGGGGAAGGGGTCCAAAAGGGCAAATCACAGGCCAAACCTAGAAAATTGCCAGGTTGTAGCTAGAAACTAGGGTTTGTGCAAAAATGAGGATTTTGGGGAATCTGAGTGTTGGGAAGTGTATGATATGGTACTTTAAGTATAGGGGAAGGTGTATGAACATCAGGAAACAAGTTTTTCCATTGATTTGACCATCCAAGAGAAATTGGCTTCAAAACCCTAGGAGAGGGAAATGAACTTGCCAAGGCACAACTGAAGCATGAACAAGGTGTGAAATGACTCATTAGACACTGAAATGATAATGACAACCCTATGAATGATGATAGACTCAGCTGAATAGTGACATAGATTGGCATTTGGGCAACTTTAGAAGGAGTTAAAGCAAACCCTAGACGTAATGCCTAGTGACCAAATTTTGCTTGAAGACTCACTAAAATGACAAAATTTGACCTTGACACTTCAAAATCACTTTGTAAGAGCATATTTGATCACTGGAGGAAGGCTGAAAAGACTGACACTAACGACCTAATATAGACGAAGGAAATACTAAAGATGAGGCTCCCATAATAGGTACAACTTAATCTCCACCCATCAATATCCCATTCTAGTAGTTTGAGTTAATTTGATGGCTCCTCTTTAATGCATCCATCACCACCACACATGAACTCTTGAAGCCTAATATTTTCATATATTGAAAAGTCTTGGTTGGTGCAATCCCTCCACTATGGTACTTCTCACATGGATACGTTGTCAATATATTGTGTGTAAACTTAATTTGTGATCCCATTTTTAGTATCATGAATTAAGTATTCCCATCCATTCTCTACTTTATTTTGTATAAACATGAGAAGGAGACATGAAAACTTGACTTACTAGTGACGTGACTTCTAAATAGTCCACAACATCATAAGGTGATCCATAGCAACATCACTAAAAAGTCAACCCATATTAAATAGTTATCAATTTAATAATTCATTATATAGTTTAATATATCTTATTTTATAAATAAACCATGGTTGATAATAATTTTGTTAACTAATCATCTCCTAAATAGATGCTCTTTCACCACAATACCTTGGCACTAGGTTGGTGATATCTTTGAGCAGACAGATAGAAATGTAAATGGTATCATTGCTACATTGATAAACTAGAGGAAAAACATTTGGAGAATGAGATAATAACCTCCACCTGGGCACTAACCCCAGGGTTCTTAATATGGAATGTTTGGAAGGAGCACAATAATAGGATTTTCAAGGATAAGGTGAGCCTAGTGAGCAACATTCTAAAGCTAGTCCTTAAACAACTCAGAGATTCTATGCACATCCTAGGAGGTGTTGATACTGGAAAACTCATAGGAGAAAGAGAGGCTAGAATCCTGGAAAAGTTAGAGCTCAATGTCCGTCTCCCTCAGTCTTCTATACAAATCAACAAAAATACCTCTACTGAAAAATCTTCCTGGCAACCCCCTTCTCATGGTTTTTTAAAATTTAACATTGATGGGGCCTCTAAAGGGAATCCGGGTGAAGCAAGTTATGGAGGGGTCTTGAGGGATGAGGAAGGAAACATTCTAGTCATATTCCATAGTTATCTACGAAAAGAAACCAAAAATACGGTTGAGCTCATGAAGATGGAAATATGCTTCGAAATTCTGCTCGAGTACAACATTCACAATGTCATCAATGAGGATGACTTGGAACTAGTCATTAATTTGGTGAAGAGGGTAAATGATGGCACTACACCTGAGAAAATCTCAAGCCACTAGCAGCTTCTGCAAGTCTACCAAAGAATCCAATCACACCTAAGAGTGTTACGTTCTCTTAGGTTGGTGCATGTCCACAAGGAAGCCAACAAAGTTGCAGACTGACTTGCCAATGAGGGGGTTTGAAACAAACATATTGACTTGTGCTAGTGGTGGGAGGAGGTAATAGATGACATGATGAAGAAGGAATGTTCATCCCGGGCCCTCAGTGATAGACAACAGTTTTAGGAAAATTCAAGAGACAGTATTTTAGACAACAGTTTTAGGAAAATTCAAAAGACGGTATTTTATCTCATGTCAACAATGAATAAATTCACTTCATGTAGTTTATTAGAGGATAGGCATTGTCAGTTCTCTACGAGTACTTATAGGAAAAAAAGGAAGAA
This sequence comes from Pinus taeda, assembly GCA_000404065.3. Classification (NCBI taxonomy): domain Eukaryota; kingdom Viridiplantae; phylum Streptophyta; class Pinopsida; order Pinales; family Pinaceae; genus Pinus; species Pinus taeda. The sequence continues at coordinate 2,627 of APFE031029926.1, forward strand.
ATCATGATAGTAGTTATCTGCTCTAAAGAGAAGGGGTTCCTTGTGAGATGAGTGCCACAGAGTGTCAACTCCACTCTTATGGAATTCCTTGCAGGAGGCGTCTCTTCCAGCCAGGTCTTCCTCATTCAATGAGGCAGAGGTCAATGGAAGAAATTATCGGGGTCAATAACTACTTGGAATTCACCACCTACTCAGGGAGCCCTCTGTGGTTTTCTCAGATGACAAGCGATGCCATTCAGCTTACGACACGTGGAGGGGGGAAAATAGTGTTTATTTCCTTCTTTGTCGTGCATTCCATGTGTGGATGTGTGATCCAATTTGTTTTGTGACAGTCAGAACCGGAGGAGGCAGATCTACAACCACCTTTTGGTGTGCATGTTGGTGGGCCCGAAAGGACAAAACCACCAATGGTTTACCAACTTCATCGAGCGCTTTTTATTCCAAAGTGGGTTTTTGCCAAAGGGAAGCGATTCCACTCAGGTTGCTACACGTGTCAGAGGACTAGAAATGTAAACTGCCTTCATCGCGCATTATTTTGTGGGCTTTTAAGCCGTACGATTTGACCACCAGCCGTTGGATCTGAAGTTTTAGATCAAAGGTTAGTTTTGATCATGCATCTTGAGGTTTTTCGCAGGCTTGGACTCCGCATAGGTTGAATTTTGACCACGGGACCGTTAGGTGTCAGTTTTTCGGTGAGTTTTGGGCTGTCCGCTTTTGGTTCCTGGCTAGTCATGACGTTGTTTTGGTTTGTCTTTTCATAGATTTTTTCGGTTCTTGGAGTTTCTCCACTCTCCCTTTGTGGAATTATGAGCCTTTGTGTTTACACTTTCCCTTTGTGGGAGTCTGTTGTATCCTGTGTAAAATTTGTATTTTTTTTCCTAAGTTAATAGAAGGACCATCTCTTGCTTTAGCAAAAAACAAAGTTAATAATTTTGTTCACAATAACAAAAAAAATTATATAATAGAATATGTTCGTGTGTTTTTTCATTAGAAAAAACAAATTTGATCATATTTCTATTCGATTTGAAAAAAATTACACATAGTAGATACTTATAGCGTTCACAAGGAATTGAGGTCCTTATATTCTCATTACAAATTTCTATCTCAATATTTAAAATTCCAGCAAAAATATTAAGAAGTCCATAACCCTTTATAAAAATGATTATGAATATCTAGTATTTTAAATATTTATGATTAAATTATACTATGATAAAAAATTAACTACTTCCAATAAGGAAATGATGTACTCTATCATCACCTAGAATAGAGTACTCTCGCAAAGGTCTATGTAGATATGACATTTTATTCACTCAATATCGATTATTGCAAAAAATATTTGGTGTTCTACTCTTAACCTAGCCATAGACCTTATTGCTCCTGATATTTCAAAAACAAGGCATGCATGAGCCATCAATCCATTACTATGTTGTCTCTTATTAGCCTTGTCCTCAATTACACAAGCAAAAGTTATGCCATCTTCTCCTTCTTCTGCCTCCTTATATAGAATACATTGATGGCAAGGAACCCAACCCCTATGGTCCACCTATAATTATATAATTATTCCTCTGTCTTAACATTTTCCATTCACATAAACCTACATTATATAGTATTCTTCCTTTGTCTTCAATTTTGTACTAATCAATATAATAATTAATTACTAAAATTTACACTTGTTACAAATTTAAAATTTTTGAATGGAATACCAAGAAAAGGTATCATGTAGATATTGAACATTGCATGTCTTAAATCAATATAGAATCTTCATATCTTTAAAAATTGCACCAATGCTCGATTTTCACATACCAAAAAAGATTTTAAAAGGAGACCAAAATGCGAGATGAACACCACCAGTGTAGAAATTTAATTTGAAACCCAAAAAACCCAACTTTCCCATTCAATAAGAAAATGATAGATAGGAAATGTAGGTGAAAATATTGGAAAGAATAACCACTTGGTTCTTTCTCATATCACTTTTCTTGATGAATTAAAATAGTGTATTCCTTTGTAGAAAGGTATGAGCTCTGAAATGTTCCATGATAATTGCATATTCTTACGGCTTGGTTTTAAAGGAAAAGTCCAACACTCACTCTAAACTAACTATGATCCTCAATAATCGCTTGGTGAATGCTAGTAGTCAGCCAGTAAACAAACCACACTAGAATTTGAAACTGAATAGATCAAAATAAAAATTAAGTATGCTAACAAAAGAGTTCAATAAGAACTTGAATTTGGTTACTCGTGCCTAGTAGGAGATATTTCCATCAAAGTAAATCATAACACAAGCAACAATACAACAAAGTATAAGTGATCTAAATGATGACATTACCAAAGATGGAGGTGAAGGACTGGGAAATTTGTGGTGATGATAGGAATGATAGATCTTAAAGACAACATGATGATGTTGTTGGAGAGGGACATATCATTGTGGAGGGATGGATTTAGTTTCTAAAAGGGTCTCAGCTCAATCTACCCAGTTGGATGGGTTGTTTATCTCAAATACATTGAGATTGGTTAAATTCAGCTTATCAGGTTCATGAGGGTAGGAGAGGGAGGCGAAATAGGGATGGGAAGCTTAATAGTCCTCCACAAGGAAAATATATGCTTTCATGTAAAGGTAAAGGGAATGCTAGGGGGATAATTTGATGCAAAGAAAGGGTGAATTATTCCTCTCTGAATGCACATCATGAGACCGTGTTTAAGATTCACCATTCTGAAGTTGTGAGAAGGCTACAGTGTAAGCACAAGAGAGAAGCTAAACATATTGTGGGTTGAGAAGAGGGCCAAGAAGGCCCTTTATGGTTCTTCCTATTATAGATTAGAGACACAATATTTAAGATTTTTTATAAGGTAGCAGTAAAGATGAGATGGATTGTCAAGCATATGTTGGCAAGGGTGTTGTTGGATTCTCACATTGGAAAAAATGATCTAATGGATAAAATGAATTCTTGCTTCCAAAGAAAATTTCAATGTTGAGGAGAAACTTTGGGGGGGGTAGCTGATGGTTCCCTAAGCTAGGTCAACTTCTTACAACGGATTAAAGATCAACTTCTGTTGTGAAGTCTCACAAGGAATATGATTATGAAATAAATTCACATGAAAAGTTGGAAGTCAAAGTCTAGGAATCATTACAAAGAATTCATTCAAACAATCACCACTAAGTTTTGAATGCGATCTAAAATTTGACTTTCTCAAAATTCAATGAAGTTGGAACCACCCTGAAACAACCCTAAACAAGTAATTTTAGTATTCAAAATTTAAGTAAAAGTTGACATTATCCTTTTCTTTCCTTCTCAAAAAGGAAAGATAAGGAGAATGTCAACTTTTACTTTAACTTAAAAAAATAAATATCACCATTAATTACTAGGGTTAGGATTTGTAGTGTCCTAGGGTTAAGATATTGTTTTTTTCCTTTTAAGTATTTTTTATTAAAAAAATAATATTTCGTGATCATTAGCTATGTTGTGCTACATTCTTCAGAATTGGTTAGTTTAGTAGAGAACTAGTCACTTTGGTGTTTTAAGGTCAGTTCAATACAAGACTAGCCATAGCCAATCTGAACCACCAAAATAGACTAGTACAACTCTAAAACCATTGGGATCAACCAATTCCACTAGTTCTAGGCTAATTCTAATAAGAGTGTGCCCTTCTCATCTTCCTCTCAAGTCGTTTTATTGGATCCTTTCATGAATGGTGATTTGGAGAGTGACATAAACCGCTAGACTGTTGTGAGCACCTAAGATCATAAGTAGTTAAGCCTTGACAAATAGTATTTTCAAGGAACTAGTATAGACATTCTAAAACATATATGGTGAGGATGTGCATGCAAGGAACTATTACAGACCTCCCAAGATACTTAGTGAGGACGTGCATGACCAAAAAGCATCCGAAAAAATTATCCACCCTCAAAAACCCTCCCCAAAACATTGAAGTGTGGTGCAAAACAAATTGTTGGCATGTCATTAATGCTACCAACAATCATTCCCTCTCCAATTTCACAAGAAACTCCTACTCAAGCTACCTCCTCCATTATGGTTATAGTAAGTTCTTACAACTTTGTGAGCTACAAGAAATTAAAACTGCCTTGGAATCTCCACCAATATTAGGGAACTCAACTTCTATGCATGCCCCAACTATTTTGAGTTGATTGATAAGTTAATTGGATGATCATTGAGTTTGATCGAAGTCCCACTATTTAAATGACCTTCCACTAGTTCCTGTAAATGTTAGAACTATTTCAACTAACAACAACCTGACATAATTGAACTTTATTGCCACAAATTAGCAATCACATATGCAAAACTAAACTCTAACTCCTCCAACTAGAATTTACTGAGTAAACTAGGTGATAAGCCATGTCACACAAGTTAACATCATGCAAGTTGTATTTTGAAGTGGAAATTCGATTTTTTTCAATTTAATCAAGGGAAATCAAATTGATAATTTCTTGTTGCATTTTTCCACACATAGTTCATTGGAATGTATTACTTTCACTATGAACTTGGCATAGTTCACATGTTAAGTTCATAAGGTTTTGGACTGATGTGGTTCTATGTGTTGTGTATATAAAGAATAGGTGTTCATATCTTGCTATTAGAAACAAGACTCCCTATGAAATCTGGTATGGCCACATTCCTTCAGTGAGGCGTCTCCTAAGTTTTGGTTCCTCCTGTTATGCCTTCATACCTAAGGAACAGATAAAGAAAGTCAGTGCAAGGAGTCACAAATGTATCTTCTTTGGGTACTCATACATCCAAACCATACCATCTCTATGATGAAGTGAATAAGAAGTTTATAATATCTAGAGATGTGATCTTTCTTGAGTCTTCCAAGATTGACAATGTTGTTGAGTGGCAGCTTAATCGTTTGGATAGATTTGAACATGAAAAGTATTTTCAAGAGTTTGATAGTGATATTCCACATCTCCTTCTCTTAGCTCTATACTTTCTATCAATAGCCTTGAAGAAATTAGGTTGAAGGAAATTCCTTTCCATGCTTTTTTAGGAAAGAGCTAAGAGAATACTAGTAGCAAGTAGCCAAATTTGACAAGCATTGAGGGTACATGCAAGATAAAAAGAAAGGATTAATGCGAAGGAGTAATGAAAAGGAGTGTACTGACTATATACATATCATAAAAGATCTTTCATCCCACTTAGGATGCCTTGAATCATGCCTGGTTATTCATAATATCATGTTGTTCGTAGCTTAAATAAACAATTGGTGATGCTCTTCATCTTCTAAGCTATGTAATAAAAAAGTGAAAGGGAGCAAGATACGTAGAGGAAACACATGGAATGACTTTCAGTTCTTGCAGCCATGCATTTCATTGAAGACAGGGTGATACAGTAATGAGAAGAAAATTTTTAAGCTACAGTAATAAGTGTATTTCAAAATATGTTCTTTGTTTTCCATACCTAGCCTCCAAAGGGTTATGCATCACATGGAGTCTTCTTGCGGTCTCGAAATTCTATATACGTTAGGTTCCTTGGTCTGCCTACTTTCCTCCTCATCTCCTTGAGAGTCATCTATCATGTCATTTTTCTTCATGGATGTTACAAATCCATTTACGAACATCACTCCCATCATTTAGATCGGTACCATTAGGGCTCATCAAACCCTAATTAAGTTGCTACATGCTCTAGACAAATCACCAGTTTGAATGCTTCGTTCCCTAAGAGTTTCTTGGCTTGAATCCCTCCAGAAATAACTCCTTGAGGGACCAGCATAGCCTTGGACAGGGGTATGTGCACTTCAATGCAATGAGGCCCATGTTATGGTACTCTGCAAAGAACCTAGGCCCACTTTGACCTATGCTCGGTGAGATTGAGCAAAATTCACATAGCATTCAGGGAATATTCTTATCTTCTTGAGCCATATAAAAGATTCCCACACTTATCATATCCAATGAGCTCGAAATTGGATGAGGAATGAGTTAAGTAACGTCCTATCCTCTCATCCCTTCCACCATGGAAACTAACTCTAAGTTCGGAAGGCCATTCAATACCCTCATTTATGACCTCCTCCATTTGCCTATAAATTGAGCACTCATCTAAGTGATCAAGGATTGAAATTTGAGAATTTGTAAGGAGATACTACTGGTGTGTGGATTGAGATTATAAGAAAGTATTGTTATGCTGTCGGAGTGTTGTGTTATTGATGTGATGTTGGTTGGAACCCAAGCTAGAAGAGTGACAATGGATTAGAGTTCATGATTGTAACTCTTCCTTCTACTTAATAAAGTTTTTTACACCTTTTTCCATATGCTTATCTTGATATGTGATGTTTATATCTGTGAATGTATCTAATTCCATTTACCTATATTTGATAGATCTCTTGCTTTGATTGGTTCTCTATCTTTTGTTTATGCTTGCAGGTACTTTTTTAGCGAGTTAAGTTTGTAGAGGAGCTACGGGAGCCATACAAAGGAGACAAAATGAAAGCGAAAGAACAAGTATTTCCTTTGATTCCCTTGTCTTATTTGTTGTCTATAGAAAAAGGATAAGCGCTTTCAATCTGTTGTTCTAGGTATAGCTACCTACCTAGGGAACTAATATTTATCCATACATGTAAAATTCCTCATAACAAATTGGCAACTCCACTGGGGAATGATCATTGTTTTGGGTAGTTGACCTTCATCCTAGTACACTCTAGTAGACCTTACTTTCTTTCATAGATCTTGTTTCAGCGTTTTTTCAAGTGTTTTTGGTGAAAATTGTACTTGTAAGCCCCTAGGATGGCCTCTCTAGCACCAGCAGGTTTTCTCTAGAAACAGAGCACTGCAGAGCACCCTTGGCTTAAGGAAAGTGCTTTGAAGTGCACTGTCTCCCATTCAAGGCTATGCTAATCTTCCTTACGACAAAAATCCCTCCTTTGAGTTGATTTTTTGCCAAATTTCCTTCTATTTCTGCTTGCTGAAAGGTCAATGATGCTTGTGTCTCTGAAATCAATTTGTGTTTCCTTTGCCAGCCCTACTTTGTCCTTGATTGTTTAGTGTTTCTCAAATGATTTATTTATCACTATCAATTCATTGTCAAAGTTAGTTTATAGTCGATTAATATTTGTTTAAAAGAAACTGTCGTAAAAGTATTCATTTGTTTTGAAACGGAACTGTCATAAAGTTTTTGTTCTTGTAAAAAGATTGATTGATTGTATGCGCATTTGTTTCCTTTTGTTCATAACAACATTAATGGAATTGAAAAGAAAAACTTGCATTGTTCATTTAAAAGATTTTGTGTGTGCTCATAGGAATAGTTTGGGGAAATTGCATTAGATGTGTTCTTTGTTCTTTTATTACAAGAATCTGATTGCTCTATCCCTATTAGCTAAGGTTTTCATTGTTAAAATTGAATGAAAAGGATGCCTATCATATTAGTTGCATTCTAGGAATTGAAAGTACATCATGTGGTGAACCTTGAAAGGAAAATTCTTAATCAAGATCAACTTAAAATTAGCATCAATTAACCTAATGGAGCATTGTCATCTAACTCAAAACATTTAGAGATCCTAAGCTAGAGACGTGTTTTGGCATTGTGAAACATAGCAGTTATCACTAACTTGTCTGCTATACATTCTGAGTGTGATACCTCATTCCACGTAAGTGAGTATATTGTAGCTCGTCCATGTACCTTTGGGTATATAGGGTGGTGTTATAGTACGTAAAGTATATGTGAATGGTCTCACTGTGTAGTTTCGCATTAGACATTTCTAATACGGATTGGGCCTACACATACTTTTGGGTATATATGGGAGGAAAACAACACTAGGTTTCTATCCATCTTTAGGTAACCAAGTTAGCCGCCTTGTACACTATGATACATTGAACACAACATTCGGGGAGATTTTCTGCCCATACTTCTTGGCTCACCAAGAGGTATTATGTAGTTCATAGTTGCATGGTAAACCTTTTTGCCTAGCTTACCCCCTTTTGTTTATTTATTTTTTGTAATAAAATCGATAAGAAATCGTGGAGGAAAATCAACCCTTACCATGTCATTCATGGAGAGAAACGAGTAAACCAACTTTACCGCCCGAAGCTACACCTATCCAGTCAAAGCAGTCTCGTTTGACTGGATCCAGCACTTCATAAGCCTCTAGTTCTTCATTTGAATTACCAAAAATACCTATACCAGTAAGTAATGAGACCATAGTTACTGGTACATCTATTACTGAAGTGGAATCTCCACAATTACCTGAGGAAACTAGATTTAAATATAGTGAAACAGTAACCTAAGTTGTTCAACAACAAGTTGGTTCTCAATCCGACGTTGTTCAATAAGAAATTACTTCTGAATCTAAATCTGTTCGGCCAGAAGTTAATCCGGAACCTATCATTTTTTAATCAGAAGTTACTTTTGAACCAGAAGTTGTTTACAAAGCCCAACCTAAACTTGTTCTTTTACCAGAACATTTGGATCTTGAGGTTGAACAATCAGAAGTTTTTACCTTAATGGAAGAAGATCGATTGGTACATCCTCAGACATCCATAACTATTGAGACTTCCTCTTTATCTCAGTTGCAAATACCAGAAGTCTATTACAGACCATACATTGAAATTCTTCCACCTAGTTTGATTATGATAGAAGAGGAACTAGAGGTAGAATCACCAGAACTCCATTCCATTTTGGAACTAGACTTTATCTGTATCCTTATACTACTCCTTTTGATCTTGATTACTTTCAGACACCCATTGATTTGTTAGGAAACTTATTTGGACATTTGACTATGGGAGAGTAAACATCCCAGATTGTACCATATGATACAGCTACAACAGAATCTTATGTCACAACCTCTTCGATGTTTACTAGGACACCTGAGTCACACTTGTATGGTGTTCCATTCGTCCCATTAGGTTACCAATCTTTATCAAGAACCCACTCAGGTGTTTCCTCTAGCCTTTGGTCTTCACCAATGTCCTCTACTAGAATTTTATCTAGTTCTTCATTAACGGATATCAAACAGTTGGACCCATCAGGTTCATATCAATCTGGTTCATCTGGTTACCATCCTATGTATATGCTTTACACTGGACTACCCCTATATGGAGGAAAATATGCACATTCTCCTTATCCTCCATTTTCTGGGGGGAAACCATATGTCTGTATGTCATCATCTTTAGGTCAGCCTAGAATGACTATGTGTCAGTGGCAGCCAACCATGCCCATTCAACATAAGCTTGTGTATCCATCACAACCTATGCAATATGTCTCATCCATACCTACAATGCCTATTTTTACAGTTGTACCATAGTCACAAGCTCAAATTGTTGTATCTCAACGTGTGTAAGTTGGCCCTTCAACCTTAGACCCCCAAGTTTCAGTTATACAGATCCAGCCTTCTCAGGCAGTTTTACAACAACCAATTGTGTCTGGAGACCAACAACTTCAGGCTAGTTTACCTTTTACTAGAATGACTTAGACTTACACTGGTTTAGTGTATTAACAACCTGGTCAACCTTACATTGTTGGGAAATAACAATTGTTAAATCAACAACCATTGTACCAAGAACAACAAAAATTGATTCAACATCCTTGGCAGCCCCAATATCATTAACAACAATTCCAACAATACCAACCTCAATATGGACTTGGACAACAAGATTATACTAGGTTTGTTCAGCAAAACGTTTATCCATGTCCTGATCAGCAAGCCTATGCTGGGTTTGGACAACAACAAATGTATCCAGGTGCTCAAGAACAACATTATGCTGGATTTGCTCAACAAACTTACCCTTATCAAGGTTACCAGCAACATATGCCTTATGCTAGTATTGAAAGGCTAATTGCCCAAGAAGTCCAATATTACCTTGGATATGCTCAACCTGACCTCAATAAATAGTTGCCATTCATTGTGACACTTGAATTACTAGATCTAAACTAGCTCACCAATGACCCAATTCATTATGCACCTTGGTGGGTGGTGATTCCTCATAAGTTTCCATCCGATATTCTGAATTTTAATGGAAACCTTGGAGAAGACCCGTTCAACCATGTCGTGACGTTTTGTTTATGGTGTTCATCAAACTCCTTGAATGATGATTCTGTTAGACAATGTGTTTTCTAGAGAACGCTTACTAGTTCGGCTATGAAGTGGTACATTAAGTTGTCACGAGCTTATTTTGATCACTTCACTACCTTAACTACCATGTCTTTAACCCACTTCTAGTTACCCATACGATATGAGACTAGAACGGAACTATTAACCAACTTTAAATATAATATTGTTACTCATATCTCTTATCATATTCATGAGTGGCGTCGCCATCATCGTCGAATGGTTAAAACTTATGTTCCTTATCAAATTTTGGCTAAGTGGTTTATAAAATCCTTGCTTCCATCTATCACTGAGGATGTGGCGAAAGGTGGAGTTGTCATAGAAGAGCATGTAATTGCTCGTGCAAAATATTTAGACTTGATTTGTACACAGTCTGACACGCTTTATGACAAGATCCCGAATGCACCCCGACCAGCATTCACTATTCCTCCTCCACCATCGAGTAAGGATTGTCATGTCGGTGATGGTGTGATTGGTTATTTGAGCACACAAATGAAAGGTAGACCATCTGGTCAAACACTTGCCATTTCCAATCAAACTACAAATGCAACTGATAACACTCTTTCTTCCGAAATCAATGCCATGTCATCTGACAAGGGCAAGAATGAAAAGTAACCACAAAGTAAGAAAATGGGGAAAAAAAGAAGAAACAAAATAATTCCCCTCAAGAGAAATCATATGATTCCTCTCCTTCAACTAGGAAACCTTGTTACCTATGTTTGATTTGTAACAGTGAGCATTTTACACGAGAGTGTCCTTACCACTCCGGAGTCTCAAAGCTTCTGAAGACTCCTAATACATCTATGATATTGATTGATCCTTTTCCAAAACTAGAGACAAATATGGTTGCTATAGACCATGCTTCCACTTCCCAAGAACTTATGCTATCTGCCTCTAAGCCTAAAATTGAGGTTTTAGTGTCAACACGAAGCAAATATTATGGAAATCAACTGTCATCATCGAATAATCAGGCTAATCAATCTAGCCCTTCAACTTTGACTTTGAATGATGCTATTCCACCACCCATTGTACCATAGTTAACAATAAAACCGCCTAAGGGAATTGTACATAAATCGACATTTAACCCTCGAGCTCGAGCTGCATAGAATTATGACATAGTAGAAGATTTGGCTGAGTCACCATCTGCTATGTCAACGCTGGAGGTGCTTCAGAACTATCCCTCCCAAAAGTAGGCTTTGTTGTCAGCAATTGGTCAAATTGATCCAACTAATTCCAATCTTATGTTTTTCAACCATGTAGGTTATATGCCACAGTTACCAACGCAATTAGCATGATTGATTCAAGTAGATGCCTTGAATAAACTTGTTCATTGAGCCATTATTGATCAGGGGTCACATACTTGTATTATGACTATGAATTGCTCGAAAATACTTGGCTCACCGCCTTTATCACACTCACCAACAACATTAAAATCTTTTGATGGACACACATATTTCCTTGTGGAATATTGAGTAATCTTCAAATCTAACTAGGAGGAAAAACAATAACTGTTGAAGTTGAGGTTGTTGACAAACCCCTTGACTACAACATTTTACTAGGAAGACCGTGGGTTTATGATACGGCTATTGTGGTTTCAACATACTTTCATATGAATGCATTCCTCATAAGGGTGGAATCACAGTTATTAACCAACTCACCTTCTTCACCTCTAGTTCATAGGCTACTGAAAGCATTCTGTTGATACACAGACCCCTGCTATCTCTTTAAAACATTGATGTAGGTCTCTTTAAATAGCCTTCCCTAATGGGTAATTTTTCACTACAAACACCATCAACTTTGGCCGAAGTGGCAAAAGTTGAGACTTGTAACATGATATCTTCCACTTCATTTGACTTAAGGAAGATTACCAATAGTTTTGAAGTTGATAGTAGCAATGAAATCATGCCACTAAGCCATATTGAGCTAGCATAACAATCAGTATTTTTGGCTTGCATGGTGAACCCAAATCCATCTTCATCAATTGTATGGGTATATCGTTCATTAGAATATGGTACTTCCTCTAATCCTTTTTCACCTATATTTTCTACTAATGAAGGAATCATCCAATCAATGATGATGAAAGGAGAACCATGGGAATATTATCATCATCATTCACATCTTCCATATCACATAGAAGATTATTCCAATGAACTCAATTACCCTTCAGTTTTCGATTTCATTTCGAATTCTATTTTCATAAATACAGTAGATTCCAAGTGAAACCTGTCAAATATCAAAGAAACTATTTCTATCAATATTATGAAAAAACCTAACATTGTAGAAAACATTCATGTTGGAAAATCTTGTTCTCTAATAGAACTTGATATTTACCATGCTCTCTTTCATGAATTTCGATATGTATTTGCATGGTCATATGAGGAGATGCCAGGAATTGTCTCTAGTATAGTTGAACATGAAATCAAAATGTATCCTGATGTCAAACCAATGTGACAGCACCTCCATGCTATTCATCCAAGGAAGGCTGCTGCTATTAAAATAAAAGTTGAAAAACTTTTGCACGTTGGTTTTATTTACCCTATTCCTCTTACTAATTGGGTTTCCAATATTGTTCTTATCATGAAGAAACAAGGGACAATACAAGAGTGGGTCAATTATAGGGATGTTAATCAGGCTTGTCCAAAAGACAATTATCCTACTCCCTTTATCGACCAAATTATTGATGAATGTGCCGGATGCGAAATATTCTCATTTATGGATGGGTTTTCTGGGTATAATTAGATCAATATCTGCCCAGAGAACCAGTCTAAAACTGCATTTATTTATCCATGGGGCACATTCGCTTATAGGAAAATCCCGTTTGGTTTGAAGAAAGCAACATAAAAATTTCAAAGGGCGATGAATTATGCCTTCCATGACATCAAACTTATTGTTCAACCATACCTTGACGATTTACCTGCTGATTCATGAAAGTGATATGATCACCTATAGCATTTGAGAGCTATACTTTTATGGTGCCGACACTACAAAATACGACTCAATCCACACAAATGTGTGTTTTGTGTTGGTTCTGGTTGTTTTCTTGGATTTGTAATATCTAAGGAGGGAATTCGACTCGATCTACTTAAGGTTTAGGCAATCCTTGATTTGCCTCCACCTTCCAATTTAGTATAGTTACAGAGACTCCAAGGGAAGGCTAACTTTATGAGGATGTTCATTCCCAATTATGCCGAAATGTCTAAAGGATTTACTTGTTTATTCAAAAAGTGGATACCCTTCCATTGGGATCAGGTTGCGCAAGCTTCCTTTGATGCTCTCAAATATACCTTGATTAGAGCCTCATTAATGTATTCCCTGAATTATCAAAACGACTACTTCCTGTATCTCACCACTACAGATACAACCATTGGAATGGTTTTAGTCCAAGAACAAGATGGGATTGAACATCTGATATATTATTTGAGCCGAAATCTCAATGATACAGAAGTTAAGTACTCTTATGTCAAAAATTTAGCTCTGGATGTTGTTCAAGCTATACAAAGATTTCACCACTATATCCTACTCCAAAAGACCACTGTCATTTTAGATTTTAGCCCTATGACATATATTTTGTCACATCAATTGCTGAGGGGAAAATACTCAAAATGGATCGTCATTTTGTAGGAGTTTGATTTCGAATTCATCAAATCCAAATCAAAGAAATCTTTAGTCCTTTTTGAGCTTCTTTGCAACCTTTCCTCGAATACCATTGATTCAACATTAGAACCATCAATTCTGGATGAGTCTCTATTCCTAATTTCATCATCTAACGTGTGGTATGGAGATATATTGATTTATCTCCAGACCCAAACTTTCCATCTTAATACCTCTCTCTCACAACAAAGATGTATTTGATACCAAGCCAAATATTATCTGATTGTTGGAAACACTCTTTATCATTGTGGTATCGATATGACTTTACGAAGGTGCCTCACTCATGAGGAAGCCGAGAAAGTTTTGAATGATTGCCATCTAGGTGCTTGTGGTGGACACTTATCTGGTTATGCTACAATGCATAGAATTCTCCATGCTGGTTACTTTTGGCCTTCCATATTCAAAGATTGTATAATTACTGTCAGAAGTTGTCAAACATGCCAGATCTATGACCGTAAAGCTATATTACCACCTGCACCATTACATTTTGTCGTCACTATTGGACCATTTGCTAAATGGGGCATTGCTTCATGACATGTAACCCCACCTTAGCCAGAGGGCATGGGTATATTATAGTCGCCATTGAATATTTCACAAAATGGGCTAAGGCGATGCCAACATTAAACAACAATGGCGAGACGGCTGCTCTTTTCTTTTTCAACCACCTAGTTGTCCAGTTTGGTGTACCATAGGCTATAGTTACAGATCATGGGTCACATTTTCACAATCATATGATGGCTGAGTGAACTACTTAGGAACTTCACATGATAGTTCTACTCCTTATTATCTGCAAGCGAATGGACAAGTTGATGCCATCAACAAAGTCCTGAAGCGAATGCTTCAAAGAATGATAGGGGTTCATAAACGAAATTGGCATTTAATCCTGTACCCTGCCTTGTGGACATATCGAACCTCAATGAGAAATGAAACTGGATTCACACCCTTTAAATTGGTGTATGGTATGGCGGAAATCTTATCAATACAATGCAAAATTAGATCTCTCAAACTCGTGATTGACCTGTTACCTGACGATTTTGAAGAAGAAGCGTGTTTCTTGGAACTTATCCATCTAGATGAAACCCGTGATGAAGTCACATTAGCTAACGAAGCACATAAGAAACTAATCAAGGTGTAATATGGTAGAAATGTCAAGCCTCGTGTTTCTCAGAAGGACACCTAGTCTTGCTTTACGATCAGGAAGCTGATAAACTAGGAGCGGGAAAATTTGAACCGCTTTTGATGGGTCCTTATATTTTCAAGCATGTTTTGACAAAAGGTGCTTACGAATTTGTGGATTATGATGGAATTCCATTGTCACAACCTCGAAATGGGTTGCATCTCAAACGTTACTATGCTTAATTGGGTGTAGTAAAAATCACTGTATATATGCTTTAATTGCATGTGTGTGTGTTAGTGTGTCTTTTAGAGTTTTTATGTGGTTAAGTGCTCTACTTTGTATTTGCTTCAGATGTCGAAACATTTGGAACCATTTGTTGGTTACACCGATGGTGCTAGTTGTAGTACTCATAACTTATCTTCTGCAGCATGAGCCATTTTCGCTCCAGTGTCAAGTTAGTGATTTTTCAAGGGATTTGTATTGGTCAATAGACAAACAATATCATTGAGTATAGCGTGTTGATCAAACTTCTCTCTGATGCCATTTCACCTAGCATTTGCCGATTCATTGGTAGGCTAGACTCACAACTCATCATACTACAACTAACAAACATTTATGTTGTCCAAAACCCAACAATTCTTCATATGTTACTTAGAGTTTTTACTTTGAAAGACATTTTGAGTACATTAAATATCAACATATTTCCAGAAACTTTAACACATTAACTGACTCATTAGCGAACTATGTGTTAAATAGACATTTGCGACACATGTAAAAGTAAATTTTCAATTCACATCATTAGTTGAATAGGATTGCACATAACCATATATATAAAAACTATAAAGGTAAAATTAGATAGATGTTTTAAAAATTTTTACAAAATTTGTTTCGAAGACATGTTTGGTCATCTGACCTAAAAACTCAAAATGCATGCAAAAAACATCCTAAGTAGACCTAGTGATGGTCATGATAATAGATCACAACCTGAGTTATCATGCGCAAGAGCTGCATCCAATGGCCTGAAACACCAATATTATGGTGTTTCAGCTTCTGATGCCAAGGTTACCCCCGCTTACACCCATAGTATGCAAATAAAATGCATAAGCACATTAGTCCCGGGAATTTAACTCTCTAAGGAGTCCAATCTTCATTTACTAAGGTTTTAGGCCCCTTTCATAGTTTTAAGCAGAATGATTTATAGACTAATAAAGTCTAACCCTTAACTCACCTTTTCCTTTATATTAGAACTTAATCACCCCTTATAGACTTTATTTTAACCCATATATGTGCTTTAGGCTTTCATAGCATTGTCGCCACACATATATAACAAACCCCTCTTTAACCTTTGGGAAATGTGGACTTAACCACCAAACCTTCAATCGACGCTTTATTTCTATTATAAATCGAAATATACAAAAACATGCATAAAATTACCTTTTCCACATTTTCTAAAGCCTTTGCACAGTTCTCGAGGTTTTTCTTTTATCGGTGATTGCAATCGGGGTTCTCTGCGATCACACTACACACACCTTGCATGCACGATATGTGATAACATAACCATTCAGATATTAAAATTATACAATTGTGCTTATAAACCTTCTCAGGTCCGCTTCTTTTACATATTCCTTATCGTAATTCCTCTAATATCCACATTACATGGAAAACACACGAAAATATACTTCAAAACTTAAGGCTATAACTCCAATAGAATTGAGTCCCCCTCTATAAACTTTCATGTTGGTGCACTTTAACCATTTCTGAAGCGCTACTCCTTCCTTCCATCGATCTCTGATTAATTCGGGACCGTAGATCTGGCTTCCGATCTGATGGTTGCGATTAAATCGATATCGTGATTGCCCTATTTAAAAGGGTCATTCCAATGGTTTCTGATTAAATCTTGACCATTGATCTGGGGTTCGATCCAATGGTTGAGATCCTTCCCCGTTCCAAGAGTCGCTTGACAGTCCTCTACTGTTGATCTACACTTAGTATATCCAACGGTCGATGATGACCTCAGATAGACAATAGGCACGGAGAATAACCACCCAAAAAGCAGCTTTTCTCTTTCTCCTCTACTGTTACGTGTTGCTCGATAAGTGGAATCAGGTGCTCACCCCTTGATACCACTTACCGCTTCTTCACCATCCCAAATACCACTTAAGGTTTGTGAAACCACCTCTTCTGTGTTATCTCCTATGCTCTTTCACCATGCGATGACCATTGATCTATGAGATCTAACTGTTCTTGCACATCACCTCTTCACTTATCCACTCATCCCTTTTCTTTGACTTTAATTCATCCTTCAGTGTTTTTCCTGTAGTTTTGGGTTTTTCTTCTAGGATTCATTCTTTCTACTCTTCCATTGCTCAACTTTCTTTGAGCTTTACTCCACAAATTCTCACTTCGCTACCTCTTCAGAGCTTCACTTTGATCCTCTAATTGGATTCAAAGACTTGTTATGATTCTTCTTATCATTCTTCTCCTTTGCGTGTTCTACAAAACTCTACCTGCAACCCTTGTTACAGAACCTACGAATTCACATATAATTCAACACTTGAAACACACATTTGAACTCAAAATTGAGTTGATTATATTAATAAATATAAACAATGATTACAAAATGAGATCTCTGTCTCTCATAGGCCTAATCTTCAATATCAGTGGCCTCCTCCCCTACTCTTTCCATAACATTACATTTATACCAGAAAGGTTTTGTTGAACTAATTCTAGTTCAAATCCTAGATCTACTAAACTGACTCCTCAATGTCCTCTATGTCCACTTCTAACTTCAATTAATTCCTAATAATTCTCTCTACTTCCTTGAATTATGAAACTACCTTTAGAGTTATAATTGACTTCTAACTCTCTTGTGATTATTAACCACTCATGTTCGCCTTTATTCGAGAGTATTTACAAACATCCTCACATATTTAATTAACTCCTATTCTAATCACTTAAAAGCCTAAATATTACATTAATTTGAGACTTAGGAAACCAACTCTCTTAAAACACATGACCCCCTATGTCTACTAAAACACAATGATTTTCTCTTGGGTTGAATGCTCCTCCATCAAACTCCCAAAGTAGAAAATATTCATGATCTCCTAATCATGTGTTTTCATGTGTTGATAAAAACATCCAGGGTCCCAAACTTTAGTTTGTTACTGTCTCAAAGCTTTGCACCTTTGTTGTTGTTGTATGTATACTATTTTCTTTTTCATCTTCCTCTCCTTGTCAATCAAATTCAAATTCTGATTGATCATGTTTCCTGCTACTATCATTTTCCTCCCTATGGCATGTTTCATCATTAGCTGCCATAATTCTTCAATCTCCATCTCTAGTGCATCCTTGGACTCGTCTATACTTTGCCACTTACTTCTACCTATTTTTCTTTGTTTCAGGTTGATGTTGTTGTCTATTAACTCTTCAGATAGATATTTATTTTCTTCTACTTTTTCTCTTACTACCAGTGTAGACATTTCCTCCACCCAAATTTCCTAAATATCTTTAATGATATCTCCCTCTGCAACATCTAATTTCTGCATTGAATTCTAACTTTCCAGCATTCTCTCCACCAATTGAGCATCTTTGTTCCATGGATTAAATTCTTCCACAAAATCCTCTTCTTTCATCTTTATTTGGCTGCTCATCTGTGCCAAATTTTCTCCAGCATCTGCAACTAAACCTGCATTCACAAAACATTTGATAAAATAAAAAACATAACGCTTCATTGCCTTACTTTCCTTTGGAAACATTTCAGTTTGCTACTCTGTTTCTTTCTCCTCTGTCAACACATCAGTATGATATTTTGAATTCTCAAAAGAATTCATGAGGTTGTCAAGTAGCCTCTCCTCCACATCATCTGTTTCAATGATGCCTCCCTGATCTTGTTTAGAATAGTGAACTTCCTTTTCCTTAGCCTGTTGCTGGTTAACTTTTCTTTGAAATTGTTTGATTCTTACTACCTCCCTTTCATCCTTACCCTCTTGTTCTTTAAGAACCTCCATATCATCTTCAAACAATCTTTGCCCTTCCCTAATGACATTCATTGGATCATTTCTTTGGGACAACATTTTTTTAGTCTTCATTGGAATAAGATTGCCATATTCCTCCTCTATGACAGCTCTAACATTTTGCTGCCTACTCCTAGGTGACTCTTTTGTCTCCTTCTGGTTCTAAGATCTTGCCATCTCAATCTTCATATGAACAGATTTTAGATTCTACTCCTTCTCTCTAAAAAACTCTAAAGTTTGTTCATCCTCTTGTGATGTACCTGCAATCATCCACAAATTATTAATTTTAAAATCATAATACCTAGCGGTCTTACTCGAATCTTTAGTCATCACATTTCTTTGTTGTTCTAAATCCTTCATATGATTCAAAAACTCTTCGATAGTCTCCTCTTCAATATCCTCAAGCCTTTCACTTGGTTGCTTGATATCTTTCCCCAACTATATATGAGACCTATCTATATCATCTTCTTACAAAACAAAATTTAGATTTGGCTTGTCTTCTTCCTCCTTTATGACAATATTAGAAAATTGTCCCCCACATGTTGCACCTAAAAAAATACACAAATTGTCAGATTTAAAACCATGTGACCCTTTGGCCTCACTTGAACTTTAAGTCTTCAAGTCTTCATCCTCAATCAACATTTCCTCATGCTATTTTGAACTATCCCAATATCCCATGAGATCTTCATTTGATCTCCATTTTTTAGCTTCACTGTAGTCTTCACTTTCTCCCAGAATTTCTCCCTATTTTGGTTCACAAATGGACTCTTCCATTTCCAACTCAACTTCCTTAAGTTTTTCCCTAAGCCACTTTACTTGCTTTTGTTATAGCCTTCTATGCATCTCATGCCACTCCACTAGCTTCTTCCTTAATACCCAACCCTGTCTCTGGTTTTCTTCTAGCTGCAATGTTAACACATCAAGTTCTTTTTTTAGCCAACTCCTTGTCTATCTCATCTTGATTCAATCTCTTACCATCTGATTTGGAATTATTCTTCTCATATCTTCTACTGTGGCTTCTCTCTGAACCTCTACTATGACTATTAGTAGTCATCTTCCTCTCCTCTTTCTTCATGAGCTCCTCACTCATCTGCAACAAACCTCTGTAGTAGTTAGTCCTCCTTGCTGCAATCTTACCTCACTAAGCTCTCCTCAAAAGTTTTCCCTTACTAAGATGCTTCATCTGCAACCACAATATTCAATTTCAATTTGAAGCAAAATAGATTATCTTACCTCCAAGATCTATGTATGATCTTATTCTCCCATTCCTCTACACTTTGAATGGAATATCCTTTGTTTGGTCTCCAAGTCCTCTTTCCTTCAAAACTTGTACCAAGCAATCTTGCTCTCACTTTTCTTCAAGGAATCCTCTATTCATGTGTACTCCAAGCCTCTACTGGAATTGCTACAATATTCCAGGAACTTCAAAAGTTCCCCTTACAATCTTCTATTGTAGTTCCTACCATTCATTCACTTAACTTATGAACATTACCTTCTTCTGTGTGCAAACTCCTTTTCATAGGAAATTTTTCCTCGCTCTGATTACAATTCTGCTCTGATACCACATGATGCCAAGGTTACCCCCGCTTACACCCACAATATGCAAATAAAATGCATAAACACATTAGTCCCAAGAATTTAACTCTCTAAGGAGTCCAATCTTCATTTACTAAGGTTTTAGGCCCCTTTCATAGTCTCAAGTGGAATGATTTATAGACTAATAAAGTATAACCCTTAACTCACCTTTTCATTTTTATCAGAACTCAATCACCCCTTATAAACTTTAGTTTAAGCCTTATCTGTGCTTTAGGCCTTCATAGAATTGTTGCCGCATATATATAACAAACCCGTCTTTAACCTTTGGTAAAAGCGGACTTAACCACCAAACCTTCAATCGGTGCTTTATTTCTATTATAAATATAAATATACACAAACATGCATAAACTTACCTTTTCCACCTATTTTAAAGCCTCTGCATAGTTCTCGAGGTTTTCCCTTTATTGCTAATCAAAATTGGGGCTCTTTGCGATCACACTACACACACCTTACGTCCCAGCTTTAGGATAACATAACCTTTCGGATCTCAAAATTATAAAACTGTGCTTATAAAACTTCTTGAGTCCGCTTCTTTTCCATATGCCTCATCACAATTCCTCTAATCTTTGCATTACAAAAAAAACACACGAAACTCCGCTCCAAAGCTTAAGGCCGGAACTCAAATGGAATTGAGTCCACCTCTATAAACTTTCGGGTCTCTGCCTTTTAACTATTTCTTAAACACTACTCCTTTCTTCCGCCGATCTCCAATTAAATCGAGACCGTACATCTGGCTTCCAATCTGACAATTGCGATTAAATCACTATCGTTATCACCATATTTAATAGGGCCATTCCAATCTCGTTCCAATGGATTCCAATTAAATCTTGATCATTGATCTAGGGTTCGATCCAATG
The DNA here is from genome assembly GCA_000404065.3 of Pinus taeda. Lineage (NCBI taxonomy): Eukaryota > Viridiplantae > Streptophyta > Pinopsida > Pinales > Pinaceae > Pinus > Pinus taeda. The sequence continues at coordinate 23,908 of APFE031029926.1, forward strand.
GTCGAGATCCTTCCCCATTCCAAAAGTTGCTTGACGGTCCTCCACCATTGATCTACACTTAGTAGATCCAAAAGTCGATGATGACATCGAATAGAAAACATGCACGGAGAATAAGCACCCGAAAAGTGGTTTTTCTCTTTCTCCTCCGCTGTTATGTGTCGCTCGATAAGTGGAATCGAGTGCTCACCCCTCAATACTACTTATTGCTTCTTCATCATTCGAAATACCACATAAGGTTTGTGAAACCACCTCTTCTTTGTTTTCTCTCCTGCACTATTTCACTGTGCGATGACCGTTGGTCTATGAGATCTAACAGTTCTTACGCATCACCTCTTCACTTCTCCACTTGTCCCTTTTCTTTGAAATTAATTCATCCTTTAGTGTTTTTGTTGTGGTTTTGGGTTTTTCTTCAGGGATTCATTCTTTCTACTCTTCTACTACTCAACTCTCTTTAGATTTACTCCACGAATTCTCACTTCGCTACCTCTCCAGAGCTTCACTCTGATACTCTAATTGGATTCAAAGACCTGTTATGATTGTTCTAAATCATTCTTCTCCTTTACGTGTTCTACAGAACTTCGCTTGCAACCCTTGTTATAGAACCTATGAATTCACATATAATTCAACACTTGAAACACACATTCGAACTAAGAATTGAGTTGATTATATTAATAAATATAAATAAGATTACATAATGAGATCTCTATCTCTCATAGGCCTGATCTTCAATATCAGTGGCCTCCTCCCCTACTCTGCCTATAGGCTTACATTTATACCAGAAAGGTTCTATTGAACTAATTCTGGTTCAAATCCTAGATCTACTGAACTGACTCCTAAATTTCCTCTATGTCCACTTCTATCTTCAATTAATTCCTAAGAACTCTCTCTAGTTCCTCGAATCATCAAACTACCTTTAGAGTTATCATTGACTTCTAACTCTCTTGCAATTATTAGCCACTCATGTTCTCCTTTATTCGAGAGAATTTACAAACATCCTCAAACATTTAATTAATTCTTGTTCTAATCTCTTAAAATCCTAAATATTACATTAATTTGAGACTTAGAAAACCAGCTTCCTTAAAACACATGACCCCCTATGTCTACTAAAATACAATGATTTTCTCCTGGGTTGAATGCTCTTACATTAGCCGCATAGGTAACTCCTCAATCTAGAAATCTAGAATACCAAGGGTTAATCCCTCCACATGATATTGCAACTCTTCCAAGATCTCAACCAAATCCAAATCGTGGAGAACTACTCTCCCAATATTTCTCTGCACTAGTCCACCTGCCTCATGTTGGTGCCTCATAGGTCAAACAATACCCACATCTACATGCATGAGAACAATTTTAGTTTAGTCTTGGAACATCAAAACACAAAAACATGTAGAGAATCAAAAATAAAAATACATTTTGGTCAAAAAGAATTTACCTATAGCACCCCATTGAGCGGCTACTGGTAGACTCAACTCTGGATCTCCACGAAAATCCACCCCTGAATATGGATTCTCCTCGAGAATGTGTTGTCGATCGAGCCAACTGAAGAATGTAGTGGTAAATGTAATCAATGACTGACCAACATGTCTACCTAGCAATTCTACCCGCCGCCGCATCCATGGATCTCTATGACCAACTACTCCCAGTGTTACATGGTGGGGTTGCATCCATGGAATTATTTCTAAGGTAAAAGCAATTAAGAGAAATCCATAGCTAAAGTTCTTTATCTTGCCACTCTTTACCTTTGTCAACTACTCTTTCAATGAAGAAAGTACTGCCTCACACCAGTTGAATGAAGTTGCTCAAGACACTCAAGAGAATGTTGCACATATGATCTGTTCACCAGATGAAGTTTCACAATGCCTGCCAACTTTGTGATGGTGAAAAGGATTTTTCTCAAAGGAAAATCATGGATATATATGGTGATTATCTTTCTGTCCTTGCTAGGCTATGTACTAGGCCAACAAAATTGTCGAACATAGCCCCTCACTGACTCCCCTCCATGGGAAGAACTTGAAAGAGATATGGGGGAACCACATCTCGACAACCCTGTAAGAAAGAAAACGTCATCAATCATAATAGGGACAACTTTTTCTCTTGTGTGAAAAGCCTAATCTGTCGGATCCCATGCATGAACTAGGAACTGTAATAGTTTTGTTTGTTGCATCATTCCGGACAACCTGAAGTATTTGAGCAACCCAGAGTTTCTGAGGGCCTCAACCGTACTTGGATCATTTAGGGCAACCATGTCTTATTCTTCATGCTCTCTTTCTTGCTAAGTAATAGACATTCTAATCCAATGAAAGCCTGAAATCAAACCATAAGCTTAGTTAGGATCCTTTTCATATGAAAAACTGGAGAAATTTTGGGTCAATTTGGTGAAACAAGTTTATGAAACTCACCCAACACACCCCAAGCAAGGAGACATTGTGCTGCAGTGCAGAATTCCTTCTATCTAGGTGCTGCCTAGCACAATTTCTGACATGCAAGCATGCGGTTAACCCAAGGTGAAAAATGCAAACCCGAGGGGCCCTAAAATCCCTAAAAACTTGCATGAAACAGTAAAAGAATGACATGAAAAGAAAAAGGAGGGGTAGATCTCCTACATGGTCGAAACGATACGAGAAATGATCCACAGAATCTCTCATAATCAGCTGATGAAGATCGAGGTAAAAAATAGGGTTAGAGCACAAACTGAATGTTAAATATCAAATGGTGAAAATAGCATGGTAAATTCTTGTTTTTATGTTTCTCCCATGATCATTAAATGAGTAAACTTTAGTATTTACCTATTTTTACCAATGAAACGGGTATGTTTAATCCGTTTGGTGTTGATTTGAATAGATTTATAGTTGGCTTATAGAATTTGACATGCACAATCGTGAGTTGTACTTTGACCACAGAGCATACTTTTATCTCTTTTTCGAGCTTTGATAAAAATCGAAAAAGGAACCCCCTTGGAGTCCTCTTTAAGCTCTTTTCATAATCTTGAAATACGAAAATATTGCCAAGCGGTTGTCTTTTTCAGCTTGTTAACGGATTGGAAATGACATCTACTCAATATAAGTTTAACCCTTTTTCGGGCTGAGATAGATTATTTATGAAAAAGGAATACATTGACCAAACATGGTCAATAGGTTCTCTCTTGTATTGTTTTACACTTTTTTGGACTTGAGAGACAAATATACAAAAAAGAACTCATGGAGTTTTCTTTTTGGTCCTTTTCAAACTCTCTAAACATGAAAAGGACTAAGTTATCATTGTCGTTAGACTCATTGAAACATCAAATAGCAACAAACTTGTCCATCATGACAAGACTGAGTTTCACCTTCGCTAGACTTGTTAAAACATCACATAGCGATGGATTCACCCAAAGGGTGGAATTATACAACAAGCATATGTTATCCTCCTCCAGCTTGATAAAAATAAAGAGGTATTAGTTAGCAATGACTGGAGAAAATGGGAAAAGGGGTAAACCACTTTATGGCAACAGGTCGCTCTTGAACATGACACTTTCACTTCATCATTATGACTGTTTATGTTGGGTTATTTTCTTGATGGTCATCATACCTTGGTCTATCATACCATCCATTACTTTTGTTTTGGGTCAATGCTGCCAATCCATTTAGTGTCACCGACATGTTCAAGAGAAGTCACTCAGTTTGTAATTCATCCTTTGCAATAATCATAAACCTTCATTTTCATGACCGCCAGTCCTGAACCTTGCGTCGTCAGTCAAATCCTGTCTCCAAAATCATTACATTATTTTTGTGTCATTGATGTGGGATACATCAAGGCCCTCCTCTGACGAGTTTCTTCTTGTCAACATCAGCACATTATCCAAGAAGTTGACTTAGAAACACCCTTCCAGTACCTTCAGGCTTGCATACATCAATGGAAATTTTCTCGATTTCAGCGCTAGGTTGACATCACTGGCCTTTGACTGAAAGACTTTGTATGGTGTATGACATCCAAACATCCATTCACACCATGCAAAATGTATTGTAGTACCTTGAGGATCATTATCATTATCGGTGATTTCTCCCGCGTCTGTTAACATATTTCATCATTGGCTGGTAATCAGACGGTGTCTTCCCATGTTCGACTTCAGATAACATATTCGCATGGTTAGAATCATACTTAAGTGAACGATTGAACGAGATAGAAGATCTCAGATCTAATTTCATCCATTTGGGCTACGATTTTATGAAATGTACCAAATCATCCGTACAATGGATTTACATTGATGGTCATCCTATCATGAGTCTATATCTATAGATGATTGTCTATGTACTTGTAATGAGATTTTATATGCTGAGCATGGGTATGCCTTCCCTCACTGATTCATGGGAAAAAATCAAAATATCTTGATATTATGTATTGTAATCAATGCAGGTCACCAACCACTTCGAAACCTCCTCAACACACTGTAAAGCATATCACTCGACATCCTTATTTTCGATTTCATGCTTTAGGGGGCAACTTTTATAGATCCATTTGGGCACATCACTCCATCATTCAGATCAATACCATTAGAGCTCATGAAACCTATTTTAGTTGCTACATGATCTAGAGAAGTCACCACTTTGAATGCCTCCTTCCCTGAGAGTTTCTTGGCTTGAATCCCTCTAGAATTTCCTCCTTGAGGGACTAGCGTAGCATTAGACAGGGCTAAGTGTGCTTCAGTGCAGGTAGGCCCATGTCAGGGTGCTCTTCAGAGCACCTAGGCCCACTTTGACTTGTGCTGGGTGAGATTGAGTGAAATTCACATATGGTTCTAGGAATATTCTTATCTTCTGGAGCCATCTAGAAGATTTACACACTTATCATCTCCTTTGAGCTCAAAATTGGATGAGGAATGAGTTAAGTAACCTCCTATCCTCTCATCCCTTCCTCCATGGAAGCTAACTGTAAGTACTTTTTGAGCAAGTTAAGTTCAAAAAGGAGCCGCGATGGGAGCCATACAAAGGAGACAAAAGGAAAGTGAAAGAGCAAGTAGGTTCTTTGATTCCATTCTCTTATTTGTCATCTATAGAAAAATGATAAGAACTTTAAATCTATTGTTCCAGGTATAACTACCTACCTAATGAATTAGTATTTATCCGTAGATGCAAAATTCCTCATAACAGTGGCCCCTGAGAGACATAATTGTCTAGTTTCAGCAGGAAATGACTATTGCGGGATGAGGCCCTACAAGGAAAAATTTACACAATTTTAGATCGATGAAAGGATGGGGCCCTAGGAGGACACATCTACACAATTTCAGGATGCAAGGCAGACTGGGTAGTCAAGGGACAAAACTTCACAACTTTTGGAGACACTGGGTTCCTGCTGAGGGAAGGAAATTGGAGGGAACCACTACATACTTTTGAATTCTAAGAGAGGTTAGCTTTTCTGTGCATTGTAAAACTCCAATAGGCAAGGAAAATCTTAAGGGTTACATGTGTGAAGTGTGCAGTTCATGAAAGTTGGATGAGGCTAGGTTGATAAGGAAACTACAAAATTTGGCTAAGTGTGGGATCAGTGGAACTGATGTAAACAATGATGAAAATTGACTATGATCACACACTTTAAAACTTATCGATACAACATAGACCATCCATAACATATAACACATACTTCACTTAATGCAACAACCTTTGTGGCACCCTACAAAAAGTTCAGCTCCGATGATAACATTTGGGAGGATAAAAGAAACACTTGTGTAAGAGTGTGAAATGAGTGTGAAACATGTCTATGTGGTGAGTACAACCCATTATCATAAATATTTCCCCTCGAATAAAAAAACATCCCTTTGCATGACAAGCAATAACCCCCATGCCCAAAGATGACACATTCCATGTAAAGATAAAAGCATGAATGACTCTTAAGATCGAAAAAGGGAGCTTGAGATCATCAATTTACCAATAAGTGACTAAGAAACGATCAATCACAATATCCATAGTAGGCTCTGAAGTTTAAGTGAAGGCCAAAATTTTGGAGGGTGTTGCAGTTGCTACAATAGAGCCTTCACCTTCTTGCTATCTTCTTTTTCAACCAGTCTCTTGAATTCTACGAACTTGGAGAATGTCTCATCTTTCTTCCACATGAAGAAGATCCAACACTTTCATGAGAAGTCATCAATAAAAATGAAAAAATGTATGTGTTTGATGGTTTAGTTTGTCAAGAAAGGTCCATAAACATCATAGTGGATCCTTTCTACGACTGCATGTACTTTGTTGTCCTGATCATGGAATGTGGATTTTATGTACTTCTGCAATGTACATCCTTTGCATACATCCTACTGCTTAAGTGCTCCTTTATGGAGGCTGGTGGTTATTTGTTGTATAATATTCAAGGTACCATGATGCAAATCACCAAGTATTTTGTGCCAAAGTTCATCGACATTGTGACTTGCACTTTATCCACCTTAGTGCTTAATGCAACACAGTCTTAAATATTTAAGACAAATTTTGGGTAAATTGTCTTAACTTGAGACAAAAGAAAACTTGTGTATTGTCTTAAATATTGTCTTCAAGAAGCTTTCTCAAATTAAATTGTCTTAAAATATTGTCTTAATAAAGACAATATATAACACAAGCATTTTTGTCTCTCCTGAGACAATTTCATTTTTGTCTCTCTAGAGACCATAGTTGGGATTAAAGACATATTGTCTTCAAAGAGACAATATCTTTGAGCCTAACTATTGTCTCTCTAGAGACAATAAAAAAATTACATTCAAGGATAATACAACATCACTTTTGTCTCATTAGAGACAATATAAAATAATGAATTTAGAAGATATCTCACTATTGAAATAAACCAATATTAAAATATTTAATTAAAATAAACTACAATATCATTGATTAATTCATATTAGGACACAGTGGAATCGAACCACTAACCTCCTGCTTATAAAGCAGGCACTCTTCCATTGAGCTAGCATCCTTTAAAGAAATATATGAGAGTTATGCTAGTCCTTGAAATTTAATATATAGGCATTGATTTAAATTTCATATATAGGCAATGATTTTAAAACTAGCAATTGCACCAAGAGTGAAATATATGGAAAAGTGAAGCAATGGAGATGTTCGTTTTGAAAAACCATTGGAAGACCATGTACTAACATGATCAATAGCTTTCTATTTTTCATCTCTCGTTCCTAGTGACAATAATATATAATATAAGAAAGTATGATAGTCTACAGCGTTGTCCTGCATACCGTTCCTGACCATATTCCCTACAGTGTAAATTCCATTTGTTATTGGCAATATTTTATTAATGCAGTAAGTCTTCACTATGTTGAACATTTCCTCCAATTTTGGGACACAAATGAAAGGAAACTGTCCTCACCAAAACACTTAAATTGAATACTCAACCAAGAAACACACCTAATGGTATTCTAATGATGTAGTAACAACCAATGTTGATCCAAGTAATAAAAGCTTTCCATCCTAATCCAACCACTACTCCTAAAAATCCTGTCAAACCAGAAATGCACGTTTAGCTATAAAAATAAATATGAAGATAACCCTAAGAAAAGTTTGATGAAATTGAAGGAACATTAACCATAACGTGGTGGGTTAATGGATCATTCACTTATAGGTAGTGATTATTAGTGGATTTATATGGACTTAAATACTCATTAAGTTACTCATTCAAATTTCATGAAGAGATTGAGAATCAAAATGAATAGGTGGTGATTATTAGGGAATTTATATTGACTTAAATACTCATTAAGTTACTCATTCAAATTTCATGAAGAGATTAAGAATAAAAATGACTTAAAAGATAAATACTCATACAGATTTCATGAAGAGATTGAGAATGAAAATGTCTTAAAAAGATAAATATTGTGCCAAATGGTATCCAGGCTCAAACATCACACAATATTGACTACAAATAGTAAAATCGTAAACACAACATCTCATGTGAGCTGGAAAACATACCCTAATTATCTTTACATAGAAAAATATTTATCAAATGTTACATTGAAATATATATAATGTTTATTTAAAAAAATAAATTATTGAGAACTTTGGTCGCTGATAATAATAGAAATTAAATGATCCATGTCTAAATAATATATTGTCATTCGTAACCTGTATATTAAATTTAAGCTAAAGATATCAGTGAAATGTTTTTAATTTTGGTTTTTTTCAGGCTTGAGATCATCGGATGTTAAAAAGACAAAGTGACACATTCTCTATTTAAATTTTATAACTATATTAAGTTTTGAAATAGGGAATTTGTAACTTTAACATTTCAATATTTTTTTATAAGAAGAGAGAACCTACCATTTTAATGCTCCCAAAAAAATACCTAAGCGATGCATACTATTCCTTAATTATAAAATGACAATGAATTATTCCAAATGAATGATGAATGTTTTTTTTTCTATTAATACAAACTATGTATTTCATCATGAAATAGAGTCCAAACATATGAGATACGGCTTTTCTAGAAAAGAATAATAGGAACACTCACAATGCTAAAAAAACAAACACATACTTGAGAATACAGGTTGAACACTATTAAGAGGGATAGTAAATGCCAGCGAAATTTCCAATTTAGAAACCACATTTATGATGATTGTACTGCTTGTAAACACCTGAGTGAAATCCTCATGCAACACAATGATGAGAACCCAAAAGACAATTCCTATCGCACTTAAAGTACTTGTAGAAACAATCACTGCAAATTTAGCTACTATTCAATTTCCAACCCCTATAGCTCATTAACAACCCTTATTGTGCATTAACAAGCTAGAAATTTATTAGGGCACAATGCAACACTTTGAAAATTAATCGAGGCATAATGCAATACTTGAAAATTTGGAATACTAGCATGGTGAACATCAACATACCTTGTTGCTGCTAAAAATCCAATTGGTATCATCGTCTCCCAATTGTTGATGTTCATGCTATAAGAAATGACATGAAATATCAAATATCTTAAAATATATAAGTTTTACAATATTTTTCTTTATAATATAAAATAACTGAAAACATGTTTTACCATATTTAAAGGGAATCAGCTACAACTTTTGCATCTGTTAGATGCCCTGTCAAGATGATCAATACTCTGTAATACTAATTTCCTAAATTGTTTGATAGGAAAACAAATATCAGCTCCTTGTTCTTAACTAAACTATATAAGACTAAAAATTACATTGACTAAGAATAGTTTGAAGATCGAGATGTATGCAACTAACCATGGCATCACACCAAATATAGAAGATAATTTAATGTAAAGCCACAGATCCTGGAATGCTTCTCTGATTAGTCTAGTCCATGTCTTGGGACAACCTCCACAGGTAATATAAAAAAACTGGCAAATCAGAGGCAACCACATTGTTATGTTCAAGGTCATAGCTGCTCCAATAAGTCCCATATGAAATTTAATGATAAAGAGTCATCTTAGAAAAATATGAAGCACAAATATGGCTCCAGTGATCCATGCATTCACCATGTTTTTCAACTAAGTCTGCAAGAATCTCTCAATTAGAAACATGAAAACATAAGCAAAATGATGAGGAACTAACCAGATGGAAATTGATCTGGATAATTCAGCAATATCATCTGTGTATCCTAAAAGCTTCAAAATGGGGGTCGAAAAAATATAAATTGGTAGGAGGAGGACTACAAAAACAAAGAGCACAATCCAAGAGCATTGCATATATTCTCCTAGCATGTGGTATTTCTTAGCACCATAAGCTTGGGTGCACAAGGTTGCCAAGGCACTTGTCATCCCTAGCTACCATGTAAAAATATAGTCACAACTAGATCAACAATATTATATATGAAATCCTTTCATTGGGGCATGCAAACTTTCCATTACTTACCTCTATAATGACCTAGTCCTTTAAACCTACCATCCACTGCTTACCATTAAAAGGAATTAAAATAATAGTTGGCTCAAGTAATAGGCATCCTCACAGTGGCAGAGTCTGGTTCATATTAAGTTATAAATATTGGTATATATGGATTAGGATTTGTTATCTATACTCTTATATTATAGTTTGTTGTATATATTTTTAGTGTTATAGCTGCAGTTATTAGATTTGATTCTTAGCCAAGCCTGAATTACTCTAACTAGTTACCCATTCCATACTAAGATTAATCTAACTAGTTACCCATTACGTGATTGAAAAAATCTAAAATAACCATTAAGGGACAAAATCATTGTGGAAGATTACTAGGAATCCATAATTGAATCCGACAATGACAGTAGAATAAACAAATGTGTTTTCTTTGCAATCAGAAAAAGAATCCCTCAATGAAGAGGCTACAATCAGACCTCGGCACTTAGAAAATTTGCAAAAGGAGATCCCCATTTTACAGTAGGTTTCTCAAGGCTTGGGAGTAGAATTACAAGCTAATGAAGAGATTGGAAACTCAAGAAGCCACCTCATGCATCAACTTCTCTAATAAGAAGATTAATTGAATATGTCAGTTAACTAGGGAAAGTACATGATATTGCAATAAGTAATATAGTGTCACAAGAACTTTGCTACCACCTGGCCACATATATAAATTTTGTATTTTGACTTATCAATGAAATGGTAAAGGGTATGTGTATGGCCCATCCGTATGGCCAACATGGATCTGGAATGTGGAACTAAATTTTAATGTCTTCATAATTCATGAACAAGCTGAGATCACGCTTCTTATTCGTTGTTCAGATTTGGTTCAATATCTTATTGCTGGGGTTATTTGATTATGGTTCCAAGATCATAGTCTAGCAAAAGGATTGAAGTCCAATTCTGTCCTCACAGTTCTGTTCACCCAATTTTGATATGTGAACATTGATAGCAGCACTCTGTACCTATCATTGTGCATACGCAAAATTCAGTGAACAAACCTCTTTCCCTCATGTCGTATATTTACATATGTGAAAACAATATGAAAGTACTTTTCACTGTCAAAGAAATGACTGCCACATTGAGATAATTAACATGTATATACTATATATTAACATCTAGATAAGCATATCTCTATAAGAAATATACATACATATTACAACTTTTACACCATTGGGAGAGATTTGGACATGGCACATTGATGGTTGTAGGTTCCAGGGAGGAAGCCTACACTATGAGCAGGGATCCTCACCTCTTGTCTCTCTCGTCCTACTACCATCATTCACAATACTATTAGATCTAAGACTTTTTTGATCCATAATGTAGATAGATGTCTTTCAGATTAATCTGAAATACATCTATCTATAAGTCATAATACTCTTAAGAAATTCCTTGCTATTACGCCAGTAAGGAAGTGAGAGAACAAAAATAAAGGCACCACAACGGCATGCTCGACCACAGCAATAGAATGACATATACCATTGGCTAGCATTAGCAATATTTAAGGCAAATAAGCCTCCAACCTGAAAGAAGGAAAATGATAGGTGGGAACCCATTATCATGGAGCTGGAGCCTACCAGATTGTTGGGTGCCACCCTTAATAGGATATTTCTGAAACAAATAATGTTTGTATGAAGAAAATATCAAAAAGCAATGATAAAACATATAATATAATTCCCTTTATAGGAAGGCTGAATCCAAAATGGGGAGGATCAAGTATGACATAATATATTATTTATTAACTACCAGACAATTAATATGAAACAACATAACAATAATTCACAATACATAATATTCCACTAAAGCCTCTAGAAACAATGATTTCACATCCTTTGGAAGAGGATAATCATGACACTGATGACAAACATATTGAGGAAAGGATTTCTTTAACAGAGCTAAAAGAAAATTAGAGAAAAAATAATAGGAAAGAAATAAGCCAGCACAAAAAAAAAGGCAGCCAGACCATGAAGACTAGAACTACAGAGTAGGAGCAACTAGTGTACTTGAAAATGTAACAAGAAAGAAAAAAAGTAGTATTTTTTCTTGAATTTCAAACAAAGAGGAGGCATATAAGGAAAAACAAGGTTGTATTGAAATGAAAAATGACCATCGCTTTTAATCATAAGTATATATGAGACTCCAAGAAAAGGCTACATTAGTTGGGATGCTCCACTTATTCTTTTGAATCCTACTGAAATGATGGTTTCATAAAAGAAACGATCAACAAGTGGTTGTTTATTCTCTAGAAATTTACAATTAAGCTCAAGGAACTAGAGGCAGTTCATGGCTGGGAGGATAATGTCTCCTGGTGCAGGTTTTCATGCATCCAGTTTCTCCAATTCTCTGGTTTGGTTTGACTTATGTTGACTTAAGTTGGATACAATTTCAATTATATACAATTCTTTGGTTTGGTTTAGCTTATGTTGACTTAATTTGGATACAATTTCAATTATGTATACTAATATGCAGTGTATGACGATGCCTTTTTAGTGATAGTCTTACTTATAGATGACTATTGAATAATTACTAGTTGTAGATCGATATATATAAAGTATGTGTATAGTGACATAACAGAAAATTAACATACTGGTGATTGGTTTAATACATTATTGTAAACTCCAATGTATCTGTAGATGTCTATACTCATTATCAAACTAAATTAGTGTGTATATCGTAATGCAATTACAGATAAATATTCTCAAAATTAGTTATGGAACTATGATAGTTTTCAACAAAAAAGGATAATCACATATTATGCTCTATCTGATAACACGCAACTTAAACTAGATATTGAATCCTAGGACATGCATTACACTACATGCAAAGGAATTTAACCAAGAACTAGTATTATTAGCGATGCTAGAGCGAGATGTGCAAATATACACACATCCATCATATAATAGGAAAAACTCAAATAGGAAAGTGAAATAGGTAACTCTCAAATTGTAAGTAAAGTACAATTAATGCTTAAGAATAGAATTAATTATAATTGTAATAGCCGTTAGGTGATCAATATATGAAAATATCATAATATTCAGGAAAAGAACTCTGTTGCTACTGAGGAGGATAGAATACCCATTGAGATAGTTATGAGGAGAACAAATAATTTAATTCTGGGTCTTAGGATACAAAAAAACACAATTATATTTCCTCAAATTGGAGTTGTAATACTAGAAATGAATGAACACAAAACTTGCAAAAAGGAGTTATTAAACAGGAAATAGTTTATATAGTAATTAGATTTAAACTATACAAGAATTAAATTAGTAGAAATGGCTTGTTAAATTAGGTAGCTGAGCTTATTTATGCATAGCAATTAGATACCAAATGGGTGGTGCTTACAGCTTAAACACGAGGGCGAGAGATGATGCAACTAATGCCATGCAATTTCTCATTTTGGATAGTAGGTAATAGTTAACCATATGGTCTCTTGGAAATCTATAACCCTCACCTATAACAAGAAAAACCTTGGAACCACTATTACATGCAAACAACAGTAAGAGTTCAATAATCAACAAAATTATCAGCAATGGAAAAACGAATAATGGAGCTATGAGCGATATAGGTAACACTCATATGGGATAACGAAAAACAATTACATATGTACATAGCCAAACAATATAGGCACATTTAAATACTACCCAAATCGAAAAATAGTCAAGAACTCAATTTATATCATATAATTAGCCATGATTCCACTAAACCATAGATGGAAATAATATCTTACAACATTACTATTATCTATTCAATAAAAAGTATTAAGAGAAAATAAAAAATGGGATAGCTTAAGCAAAATAATGAAAATCATATATCTATCAATTACATCATTCAATTAGACCAAAGAAAATCCATAAGGAAAGACCCATATTTCTTCACACCAGTAAAATCCACGTTCATTCATTAGCAAACTGAAATAAAAAGTACTAAAGGACATACATAGTGTGTATAAATAATAAAACTAAAGAAGCATTACAAGGGCATAGCAGTTCAGTCATAATACTAGCAGGATAACCTGGCGAGTGATCCAAACTATAACATCGAACTTCCGCAGGAAAATTAACTAGCTTACAAATGTGCATTCCGTCTTAGGCCAATGACGATATAAAAACACAAATATTTTATGAACAGACTACAGGGAGAGCAACTCTCTATTTAGAGAGATGAAATTAAATCAATCAACAATGAAGGCATATGGTTACGTAGTTGATATAACCCCCACATTAGAATATATTGAAGATGGGCCTGCATGAGAGAGACCAAATGTTGAAAATAAAATGAAGGTCAAGCCACCAGGTTCAACCTATAAGACTAGGCACGCATATGAGAAATAACTATGCCATTCGACTACAGAAAACCAACATTCCTAGCAATTATTGAATAGATAGAACTCAGTAAATCTAAACAGAGACAACCTCGTTGTTTGGTTCCCAGAATATTTGAGGATAAACCTGGCAAACCCTGTGCATCCCTTAAATTCCCAACCATCTAAGGTGTCCCCCCATCTATGGCTATCTTATAGTAATCAGGTAGGGAAGAGTTCGTTTTCTTCAACCAGGGGTTCTCTGACAATACTTGGGAATCTATGGCACTTTCAAGAATAAGAGGGTGCTCCTGCTCACTGTAGAAGCTAAGAAAATCCTCTTTTTGCCATAAGTGTTCCTGCATTAACCCAACAAACATGAAAAACCACCATTTCATTAAACACACTAGATTATCAAAGTGGAACAACATTAACAAGGGATCATATAATGGACCGCAATTACCTGAAGATTTCACTGAGGAAATAAGGGTTGCCTTGGGGTCCCACACATAGGAAGATTGGTAGTAGCAATAAGATGCCTAAAGCCTCCTCGAAAAACATGGGAAATTGTAGGAGGTTAACCCCAATTCAAATTAACCCCGGTGGAAGTGAAATCACGATAATATAAGAAAAAATTCATTATACCTGTGGAATAATTGCAAGAGATTCAATGGCGACATCTCTGGTAGCATGGGAGGCTTGGAGGAACTTGCAGGGGAGATGGAGAACTGCAAGAGCATGAAAAAAAAAATGTAAAAATGGGAGGTGAGAGATAGGGTTAGAGCAACTAAATAGGAGTAAAACCAATCTGAACCATTGATGAAAATGAGATAATCTCAGCCATCCATACATCTGAACGAGGAGAGATCACCCATGTGGGTAGGAGAGGTTGGCAGCAATGTATTGGTCCACGTGTATTTGAGGAGGAAGCACTATCAAGTGGAGGACAACGTTCATAAATAAAAAATTAAAGGGAAGAGAATATATGTATTACAATTGTTCATAACGGCATAGTATTTAAATCATGAAGTAAACCCCTGTACACTTTTCCTTATAGTGTTAATTTAATTAAGAGTAGGGACACCTTTGGAAATCGCTAATAGTAATATAACATAAAACTTATTACAAGACTTGTGAGATTTCTAGCATAAAGTATTGTTAGGATGCAATATATTCCGAGGAGGTCATAGTGTTTGAATTCATCACTGAAGCATGGGGGATACATGAGGTTGACAACATGGAAACTTGATGATTGGTACCATTAATATATGGAAAAAATATCAACAAACCTCTAAGGTAGCTAGTAATAATTTTTATACTAATGAAGAATTATATTTTTTTTGTTGAAGGCTAGGTATATTACAATAATCTACTCTATTCCCATATCAACATGAACATTATCAAACTCCTTTATCAACACGGTAGCAACAATCAGAGATGCACATATATAAGAATTTTGCATCAATGATTCCTCCATGTTATCTAACGATATACAAATATGCCTTACCTCCTAGGCTCTTGGTTTGACTCAGAAAACACTCAGCATTGCAATTGCATCATATGACCTCAACAGCCTCGCGTTGGCCTCCCTACCTTGAAGGAACTCTACTACGACTGAGTAGGCATAGTCAAGGAACATATATAGTTTCTACTCCATCAAATGATGATGCTCTCTAAACAATACAAACCATAATTCTTATCATCATATATACCAGATATGATGCTAACAACACCGTATATGAAATTCATCACTAAAATCTTAATTTCGAAAATGACAAGTCTTCTTAACATGGTAAGTGAGCTAGTTGGTTCATGTGAAATCTCAAATACATGGAGAATCCATGTGGAGAAATTATAGGCAGCACTGCATGCAAAGGTGCAACATCTAAATACCAAATGAAGGATTGAAGAGCATAATGCTTTGATATGCTTGGCTCTCCTGACAAATAGTAGTACAAGTAAACAAAAAGAAGTTCCTTCAATGATTCTCTGCTCATCTGGCTCTGATACCAATTGAAAGAAAAAATACAAACCAAAACTTAACTGCGCATGCTAAATTAGAAAAATAAATCTCAAACAAAGAGTGAAATGTCTGAATCATTCTAGGCATCCATATTTATTTTATTTTTGAAAAATTTAAAGCGGCGTTCAGTGAGGTAGTTTGTCAAGTTGAGGCGTAATTATTTCCAACAGTTTCTCTCTGGTGAATGGCGAGAATAATCTGCCTCTAGACACAATATCATAAATGGTGATAGTGGATATCTATAGGATTGGACCAATCGTGAAATACAAGATTCTTAGAGAGATTAATGCAACTCTGATTATCACAATTGGATCCATCATCTGACCAAATAGTCCAACAAGTATATTTCTCATCCATATCGCCTCATGTGTTGCTTGACTTGCAGCCATGTATTATGCTTATGTCTAGCTGAGCACCATAGATATGTGTTTCCTATCATACCAAGAAACAACTACAGACCCAAAACTAAAAATTGCACTTTATATACTCTTTCGGTCTAATGGACTTCGTTCCCAATTTGCATCTGTAAAGCTGCACAACTTCACTCCCTCTGCTCATCTGTACCATAGTCCAAACTGGGTAGTGCCTCTAAGGTACCGTAAAAATGCTTGGCTACCTTCCAAAATAGTTTGGTTTACGTAACCATAACTTGGCTTAGATCGTTGACTGCACAACACATATCGGGTCATGTGTTCACAAGATACATGAGTGGACCCACTATCTGCTGATAAATGGTAGCATCCACTTCTTCATATGAAGTGGCATCCTCCTTAGAGGTGTCTCAATGGGTTTAAAACTCTCCATGTAAAATCTCTGCAATATCTCATTTGTATACTTTCCTTGAGAGACAAACAATTCCCCATCACCTTGTCATACTTCCAACCTGAGAAAGTAGTGCATGAGACCCATGTCCTTCATTTCAAATTCCTTTGTAAGGTCCTCCTTGTAAGATATGATCAACTTCTCATCACTAGTTAAAATAAAATTATCAACATATAAGAAAATAATAAGAAATTTACCTTCTATCTAGATGTGATGAGGTTTACATCCACTTCACTTATGGTGAAGCCCATACCGGTGAGATAATTATCGATCTTGGTGCACCAAGCATGAGGTGCTTATTTGAGATCGTAAAATGCTCACTTGAGTATGCACACATGAGACTCTTGATCAGATGTCTCAAAACCCTTTTGTTACTCTATGTACACCTCCTCCTTAATAAGCCCATTGAGAAATGTTGTCTTTACACCCATTTGGTGGAAATTCGATCCCATTTGCATAGCCAGACCAAGAATTGATCTAATGGATGAGTACCTTGCTACGACAGAAAAGGTCTCCTCACAGTCTATTCCCTCAACTTAACAGTACCCCTCAGCCACAAATCTGGCCTTATACTTCTCTATGCTTCCATTTGTTCCCTACTTCACTTTGAAGATCCATCTCAAACACATTATTGATTTATATCCTGGTCTTGGGACCTTTTCCCAAACACTGTTCTTTGTAATGGATTCATATTCCTCCACCATTGCATCAACCCATACAATTTTCTCTATTTCTTCCTCAAAATAGGATGGCTCAATCTCTATAAGCTCAGTCATAAGAGCCATGTAGCCAGTGTATCTCTCAAGTGACCTCCTTTGCTTATGCAAATTTTAAGGTAATCCCACATTCTCCCTCACATCCTACACAAGTCTATCAACTTCCTTGTTTCTTTTTCTGCCTTCTCTGGAGGTTCTTTTTTAGTGAATGTCTCCACTCTCTACTCCACAATTTGTGTTTTCTATACAAATTCCTGAGGTTACTCTTTTGGAGCTAAAATCTTATATTTTGTTGGGATCTAAATCTCCCTCTCAAGAGAGGACCACATAGCTTTCTCCTCATCAAAATTTACATCCCTTCGCACACCTATCATTATGAGTGATGGCAAGTATACATGTTAGTTGTGGGGAGTTTTTGTGGAACCCACAAATACCCCCAACTCTTTGGTTGACTAAATCTTATTCCTTGATTCTTTAGAGACATGGTAGTAAATAGAGGCTCCAAAAATTTTGAAGTGTGACACATCCGAATTTCTTCCTGACAAAGCCTCCTCCGTTATTATGATGCCAAGAATCTGATGAGAAATTTGGTTGTGCAAACATATTTTTGTATTGCATGCCTCAACCCACAAATGCAGAGATAGGCCTTGGTCATGCAACATCACCCTCGTTGCTCCCAAAATGCTACAGTTCTTTCTCTCAACCACCTCATTCTATTGTGGGTTGTGGGGTGTTATCAAATATCACTGAATGCCTTCTTTCGCACATAAATTTTTAAATTCATTCAACACATACTCACCTCCATTATTTCTCCTGAGAGCCTTCACCTTCTTGCAAGTTTCTTACTCAACCAGTTCCTTGAATTCTACGAACTTGGAGGATGTCTCATCTTTCTTCCGCATGAAGATACCCAACACTTATGTGAGCAATCATAAATAAAAATGAAAAAATATTTGTGTCTAAAAGTGGAGGCTATCGAGAAAGGTCCACAGACATCAAAGTGGATCCTTTCTTGGACTGTAGGTGCTTTGTTGTCTCGATCATGGAATGTGGATTTTATGTACTTCCCCAAGGTACATCCTTTGCATACATCATGTTGCTCAAATTCTCCTTTTAGTAGGCTAGTGGCTATTTGTTGTATAATATTCAAGGTGCCAAGATGCAAATGGCAAAGTCTTATCTGCTAAAGTTCACCTACATCGCGGCCCTGAACTTTCTCTTCCTTAGTGCTTAATGCAACACAATATTTCACATCTAGCTTATATAGAATCTTTATACAAAAATCAATCTTCTTTACCTGTCCCATGGCTATGTGTCTTAGGAATGCTTTTCCTTTGTTGAAGATCATGTCATAACCATGGTCTTCCAAAACTGCAATAGAGATAAGATTTTTCTTTACGCCTAGAACAAACATGACATCCCTGAGCCTGAGAGGGGAGCTTGACTCCCTTTGAAAGGTGATTGTACCAATACTAGTCATGTTGTACCTTCCATCATCCCCTAGCTCGATGTGCATCTAGAGATATTATTCCTTCAAGTCACTGAAAAATCTCTACACACTGTCATGTGGAACAATACACCTAAGTCCATGTATCACACACTCCCCATAACTATGTTGGACATGGATGTGATAAGGTTAAACTCAAGGTCGAACTGTGAAGCCAAGGCTTCACTTGCTACTCCTCCTAAGGTCTTCTTGCTTGCCTTTTCCTATGGGCACTTCATGGCATAGTGCTCGTATTTATGACAATGGAAGCATTTATTTTTTGACAACTCTTTCTTCTTTCCCCCTTGCCTGGGTTCTAGTTTGGTTTGAGATTTCTTCACTTTTCAATTCTTTTCCATTCCAACCAATGCAAATTTTTCTTCATCCTTTCCCTTGTATGAGGTCACATGTATGGTATTCTATCTTATTTCCTCATGTACCAAATCGTGCCATAAGTTTTCCCAATTCGTTAGTTTCTCCCTCCCATTCACTTAATCTTGATAGTTATGCCAACTCTTGGGAAGGCCCAGAAGGGCTATGCTTACCGAGTCATCCTTTGAAACGGTAACACCAACTCCTGCAAGCCGATCATGAACTTGTGTGAAACTCCTCAAATATTGTAGGACAAATTCATTGTTCTACATCTTGATGTTTCAAAGTTTATCCTTAAGAACAAAATTTGTGTGGTCGCTACTAGTCTAGAACAGATTTGTCAGTGCCTACCACATTGCATAAGGATTTTCTTTCTCATGGATATTGTTGACGATGTGGTGCTGTACTCCCTCCAATATTATTCTCCACACCTTCGCTACAACGTTCTTCCACTGAGCAAGGCTTCAGGCATCAGATTATGTTGGTTTTGTAACATCTCTCTTGATGTGTTCTAGAAATCCATTTCCTCGAATACATCCTCCATGTGATTCTTTGAGTCGATGAAATTAAATTTTCCTTCCAAGGCATACTCTAGCCTCAGCCTGTTGAATGTCATATTCTCATCTCTTAAGAGATATTGCTACATTGAACTGCAAATTCGAACCTCCTAAGAAACAAATTCAAAATTCCTACTCTAATGTGAATCCTGCTATGATATGATGTAGAAATTATGGTGTAGATTTGCAACTGCTCATGAATGTTTTTCAAGATCATAAGACACAAATCTACTCTACTTCTCTACAAAAGTTAATTCCCAATTTAGAACTAAAAATTCATACATGCAATAAGAAATAAAACACATGCACAAAATATTTTTCCTTGGGGAAAGCAATCTCCTAAAAACTTCAATGCCTCCTTGCATCAATTTGATGAATATAGATGTATTAAAATTGCTTTACTCAACTGTGCACAACCTGTAAGTGAATAACCTATATATTTCCTCACTAAGAAGCCCAAACCCAAACTTCGTCAATTTCTGCCTCTGCTTGAGCCCCTATTTCCTTGTGTAATTCCTTGTGAAACTAGGCCCCTATTATTTAGGATTTTTTTCCAACATGCATTTCGCAATTCCTAAGGTTGATCATGTGACTGTATGCAACACCTATACACTCAAGACTAGTCTACAACTAATGTTACACTACTTTGGAATCTCCACCATAGCTAGGTAACTTGAATTCTTTGCATGCACTAGCTATTTTGGGTTGATTGATCAATTAACTAGATGATCACCGCATTTGACTGAAGTCCCACTGCATAACTAGCCTTCCACTAGTTCCTCCACCAATTAGAACTAGTTTAACTGAGAACAACTTCAGATAATTGACCTTGATTGCTGCAAATTAGCAGTCACACATGCTTAACTGAACTCTACCTCCTCCAGCTTGAATTTATTGAGTAAAATGGGTCACACAAGCCATGCCATACAAGTTAACTGCATCCAAGTTGTCTATTGATGTGTAAATTCAAATTTTCTCAATTTAATCAAGGCAAAATAAAATTGAGAATTTCTTGCTGCATTTTTCAACAATCCTTCAAGTGAATCTAATCCATGTTGTCAATCCAGCACAACAATGTGCTAATAACAACACCCAACCCTTTAGTAGCATTCAAAATAAATAAAACAGTCAAAAATAACATATTAAATCACAATTGTTGTAGACCACGAAAAGTATTCCAACTATGTTAACAGCTATCTGCGTTCATTGAAAGTGCCTCCATTGTTCCTCCCACGACACACACCTCTATTTTCGGCCTCCAACACCCTAAATCCCATTATTTGTTGTCACCCTCCATCACTCTACTTCACGAAGAACCCATCAATAGCGTAAAGATGAACCCCTAATCCTTTACCTTTTTTACTAGCGCCTCATATTGAAAATTTTAAGACAAAAGATTTACTTTGTCTTAAAAATTTGTGTTAGAATTCCCCTCTGTGTAGTAGTGTCGAATGCAATGACATACAAGTTGTCTCTAATCATATCAACAAATATCGAAGGGACAAAATACTAATTAACATCTGGGAAGTCTTGCCAGGGAAAGTTTTCATGTTCTTCAGAGTCGGCTACCCCCACAAAATGAAGAGCCCAACAAGTCGTTGTCTTTATATAAGATAATGTGAATGGAAAGTGAAATAGAAGTGTTGGTATAGGCACGATATAGTAGTGGCCCGCAAGCTAGCGGACTTATGTTGCACTTTTAGAGTCAATTTTGTAATTGTTAGATACTATTTTCTTAAATTGATATGTTTTTGTCTTAATTGTTAATTGTCTTAAATGAGTTTCGTCTTAAGTGGCCATTGACTTAAATATAAATTTGTCTTGAAATATTTTTGTCTCAAACTATTTTTGTCTTAAATATAAAGTTTTATCTTAAACTATTTTTCTCTTAAAATATTTTTCTCTCAAACTTTTTTTATCTAAATATAGTTCTTTGTCTTAAAAATATTTTTGTCTTAAAGTGTTTTTGTCTTAAATTTAAAATTTTGTATTAAAATATAGTGGTCTTAAGTTGTTTTTGTCTGAAATATAAAGTTTTGTTTTAAAATATTTTTGTATCAAACTATTTTTGTCTTAAATTTTACATTTAAGACAATTCAATTAATATTAAATTTTAATGTAAAATAATTAAAATAAAAAGTGACTTTTGAAGAAAAAATATTTCTTTTGTCTTAAAAAAATGTCTTAAAAGCTCCCTTGGTGTAGTAGTGTGCCTCTCATACCGACCTCACAGTTTGCACATGCTTCCAACTTCTAACTATTTCAGCAAAGGTGTCCCTCTGACCTTTCTGCCTATTGTTGTCGTCGTGCTTCAAACCATCTTTATAGGTAAACGTTGCCTTTGTCAAAGCACTATTTACCCATTGTTTTTTTTCTCCCTCCTTTGCGGAGGCTAACCATATGGACCCCTAACCTTGTTTTTATGTAGATCACCATGATGGTCGCGTCACAACTCTCCACAATTTTCCATGGATGGTAACATGGTGGTAAATTTCCAGGATTTTTAAAAATCCACCATATGTTTCGCCATTGTCTATGGTTCCCATGACGGGTTATGGGCATTAGGATTTTCTCATTATGGTTTCACGCTTTGCGTTTCCTAACAACAATTTTATCCTTAAGATTTCCCGCTTAGATTTTACTGGTTAGGCTTTTCCTATGTTAAACATAATCTATGTTTATTTTATATATCCATTATTTACATTTTTTCCCTATGTTAAAAAAACCCATTGTTTTTCATTTTTTCATCCCAAAAAATATATATCATCCATATTTATTTTTTGTTTGCAAAACATTGTTTTTCTATATTTTTAATTTCCTGAATAAAAAAAATCTTTTAAAAAAAATTACCCTTTATTTGTATTCCTGTAAATTTTATTTTAGCTATGTATGTTTGCTCTAAAAAATAATCAGTTTTTTTTTTTAAATATTTTTACTTGTACACGTTTCCCTAAAAATAAATAATTAGTTTACATATTAACATTAACCAGTATATATTTTTTATTTTCGGTAAAAAAAGTGATATATTTTTATAAACTAATTTGTGTATATTTGTTTTTATCATTAAATTTTTTTTCCTAAACCAACAGAACATTTACTATTAATTCACTCTAATAGGTTACTTTCTGTATTGAACTTATTGAAGCCATATTAAATTTATTATCAACCTAACTTGCCTAGGGACTGCACCGAGTGGGTTGGTTGTTCTCATAATGGTGGTTCTAGTGCTAAGTCCAAGCTTTTCTTCTTTTTCTTAGAGGCATTTTGTAATATCACAAGCAAATTCAAATATTTAATTTACTACATTACTCGAGATTAAACAAACTGATTATTATTATAAGCTATAAAACTATTTATTGAATTAAGTTAGGCAGAAATGAAATAATAGTTATATGTATATATTATTTTAACATGTTAAGTAGTTAGGTTGATAACCTGTCCCTAACTAATTTATTGAAGATTTATTCAGGAAAGACGAAGAGCATAGGGGTATCCAAGATCAAGAAGAAAAGATGAATGATTAAAAAAAGATAATTCTCCGCTAAATGGTTAGGCGATTCTCTAGAGCTAAGTCTCGTTAGGACCATATAGTTGTTCTAAGAGAGACAATAGTCTCAGAAAGACAGTTCCAGTATCCAAGGAACAGTTTGGGGGGAGACAACTCGTCAAGGCGGTCTCACAGTTGCGAGGAAAGGAGCATCAAAAACCAAAGTCGGGTAGTAGATGCTTGCCTGTTAATCGACAATAATTTAGATAAGTAAACTCTTGTATTGTATAGGTACAATAATTATTAATTTGCAGATTTTTGAGGTTCTTTAGAAAAAAACACAGTTTACCTCAGGCAGAAGTGAGAAAAACTCATGTTACTCTGTTCAATAAAGGAAATCATAGAACTAATAACAAAATAATTTACTTACTGTTTGTTGTAGAGAAGAACATGTAACTGTCATAGTTAAATTCACGTTAGTCATCAAAGAAACAATATACAAAAGTATATACTGAATAAAATTACAATAACCCTTGAATTCCTTCCATAGGAAAAAAATAGGAACTCCCTCGATTATCATTACTGCAGTAAATTATTACATTAGAAACAGGGTTTTCGTTACAAATGCCATAACCAGAATATCGAAAAATGTTGTAGGCACAATGAAATTTTTATGAAATACTCTTATCAAATTCGTAAGAATAGTATAGATATAGTTTACAACCAGAGAGGAGTTAAAAAAAATGATAGTCAATCTAATATACAGGAATCAGTACCTAAAGGGTTACATTCCTTTAAGAACATATAAGAATCCGTTGCTATTTAGTTGATAAAGAAATTACCCGCAGTTGGCCATTAACTAGCAATTGGCCATTGAAATTTCATCAGAAAATTATTACACAGAAGACAAATGAGTTCGAAGAAGATTACCCATGAAAACAATTAGGGTGTAAACTTTCTTAACTATAACATTACACAGATGATAAGAGAATCCAAAACAAGCTTGAATCAAGGTAAATAACCTGAGCAAAACAGAATGATAGATTTGATACATTAACTAATTCATAAATTAAAATTCAAAACTGAAAAACCTATCTCCACTTAACCACAGTCTGGTGATAGGATGAGAAAATAAAAAAAGCTTGGACTTGCACTGCAAAAGGTCTACCGCTCACCTAGTAACCAGTGTAGGCCAACCTAAGCCAACGAGGGTTTAGGGTATAAACCCAGTTGTAAAAAGACCAAAATGAATTACACTAAAATGCTTCAGAGACAAGAACTGCCTTACATAAGTTATAAGCTACCATGCAACCCTACAGAAGCTACCAAAGATAGGTGAAACATCTTCGGCTAAGCATAGTACTTGTTAGAGAGGCTTGATAATTTCCTTTTGGATGTGCAAGCCACTTTGGAAGCTCGAACTCTGTCCTTTGCCCCTCTGCGCGACCATTTCTTTCTTCCTCACAAGATTAAAGGACCATAAAATTATTATCTACACTTAACCAAGAAATGTAAGCTGAAACAAAAACTTAAACCCTAAGATTAAGAAAGAAACCCTTACCTGAGATGAAAATCAGGTCAAAGGTTGTCTCCGCATGGCTATGAATTGAGTAGAAATCCACAAACCTACAAAGAGAAAGCCCAATGATAAACAAAATCATCAACCTGAGAGGTAAACCAACTAACTATGCACATAATAGCCATGCCAAAGGAAAAATATAGAGCAACAAAACCATTCTCACCCGCGAAGGAGAAGCAATAACCTGGAGCAGTGCATGCAAAGGAGATAGGTTATGACAGAGGCATTGGGAAACACAAGCAACCTCCTCTGTTTGATGGTAAGAAACAACAACAACCATACATTAAGAAAGAGTATCGAGGCCAGGAGGGCCAACTGGAGAGCAGTGGAGGATTCCAAGTTCATTCCACAGTCGGGCCTGGGTAGTCACGTCACCTAGAAAATTGAATGCAGAGGTAAATCAATCACTGGGAAACTAAGCTCTACAGGACTTTAATAAAAGAGGCCACCACCCCTCATACCAACATAATAAGGTGGGAATCATTGAATTAAATCATTAAACCAATTGATTGAATTAACTAACAGTTATATGTAGATAAAGGTAGGAGTTCTAAAACTACTGTACAAAACTTTGTCATTAATGTTAATGTTACTCATGCATATACGTTTATTGTTTATTGCCAATAATTTTATTTTATTTTTTATATATTTCTTACAAGGGTGTGTGACATGTGTTATGAGAGTGCTCAGGTTGCAAGACTAAGACCTCTAGAATATAAGTGAATAACAACATTTGTGATGTGCACAGAGAAAGAAGGGAAAGTAGTAAGCATGAGGAGGACTAGGATCGACCACATAGACCCGTGATAGGAATGGGGCCAACATATTTTCAAGAAACCAACCGTGAAGTATGGGTATAGTTGGGGGAAGAGCCACGTATTACGAATACTACAATCATCAAAATTGTACAAGAACTAAAGGACAAGATGGCTTGGTTACATACAGATAACAAAAGGCTGATGGAGGAGCAAGAGAAAATTATGAAGAGTCTTTCTATAGACAGAATCATCAACCACCGATCCCCAATCCCGAGAAGGAAAATATGATTGGCGAAGAAGAATTTCGAATTAAGGATGTGAAAATAAAAGGTGGTGAAGAGAATCATGGAGAAGAATTTGATAATGTATTAGGACACAAGACACAGAAAAGACAAAAAATAGAACTTCAAGGGGAATTTCGAAAAATAAAACCTCCCCTCTTTGATGGTAAACAAGTATTTTCAGCTGTATGAATATGACCATAATTTAAAGGCTTGTTTGGAAATTCTTTAGCTGCAAGGAAAAGCCACCCTATGGTGGGAAGAGGTAAAAATGGCACGTGGAGTAATTGAGAAAATCCTAGCATCTGATAAATTTCAAAGGTATTTTAAAGAAAAATATTTAACTCAGAAATTTTATGAAGAAAAGGAAAAAGAGTTTCATGATCTTCAATTTGGTCAGTTGTCCATGGATGAATTCATAGAAAAATTCAAGTCTTTCCTTTGGTAAGTTCCTTACATACGAGAAGAAAATGTGAAAGTGTAGCAGTTTATTAACAGTCTGTCATTGTTCATGAAAGAGCGCATCGAGTTTGATAACCTGAAAACCATGGACGAAGTTATACAAAAAGCTTGAATATGCTATCAGCAAAACAAACAAAAGGGAGATGTGGGAAAGAGATGGGCTGACAAAAAGGGGATAAAATTTACCTCCCATCACAAGGGAAATAAGGCCACAATCAACAAAGGACTCTATAGAGGTCATACAAGCAAGAATATGACTAGAAATCATCCCAGATTCAAGCTCCCAGGTGGGACTAAAATGAATGGGTAGTCAGGTAGAGCTAAAGTTGAATTAATAGCTAGACCACCTGTAAAGTTTTGGGGGTGTAGAGGGCCACATTATGTCAAAAACTACCCACATTGCAAGGGAACTGATCCCATTTCACGGATTCAAGAAGCATCTACTGTGGGAGAAGTGGCAAGGAGTATTCCTAAAATTAATGTTGCCCTTGAACACCATCAGGTAAAATACCAACCAACCATGATAGAATTTGAAAGTAAGGTCTTTAAACGAACTATATCTATTTTAATTGATCCATGAGCTACTTTGAGTTATATTAGCCCCAAGATAGTAGAACAATGTTGTTTGCAAGCTATTAAATTTAAAAATCATTGGTTAGTACAACTAGCCACAAGAGCCAAAAGAAGGGTGTTGGCCAAGGTCAGCAACTACCCCCTAAAGTTAGCAAATCAGTCTATCATGGTAGACCTGAATGTGTTACTCTGGGATCATACAATATCCTTATAGGCATGGATTGGTTGGAAAAACATTGATCCCTTATTAACTATAAAACCAAAACTATTAACTACATGGATGAAGAGGGAAAGATATAGGAAATTCAAAGCATATTAAGACCTCTAAAATTAAGATTAGAAATAGCCTCCCAATTAGCAAAATGTATCAGAAAAGGCTTCCATATTTATGAAATAAAAGTAGGATATACTAAGTCAAAGGATAAATTGTTTCTTTAGAAAATATGCACGTGGTGCATAATTTTCCAGATGTGTTTTCTGAAGAAATTTTAGGACTTCCTCCAAAAAGGGACATATATTTCACCATTGAGTTGGTTTCGGGAGCTTCCTCAGTCTCCCAAGCCCCTTACTGGAGTTAATAGAATTAAAAATGCAGCTACAAGAGCTGCTTGATAAAAAATAAATATGTCCAACTATATCACCTTGGGGAGCTCTGGTGCTTTTTGTTAAGAAGAAGGATGGAACCTTGGAGATGTGCATGGATTACCATCAGTTAAATAAACTGACTATCAAGAATAAATACCCCCTACCTTGTATAGATGAGTTATTTAGCTGAAGGGAGTGATTGTGTCCTCAAAGATCAACCTCCATTCAGGTTACCATCAGATTAGGATAAAGGAAGAAGATATAGCAAAAACTACGTTTATAAATCGTTATGGACATTATGAGTTCATTGTGTTGACATTTGGGCTAACTAATGCTCTCGCGACCTTCATGTGCCTCATGACCAATATATTTCATCAGTATTTGGATAAATTTGTGTTAATTTTTATCGATGACATACTAATTTACTCTCCGAACATAGAAGAACATAAGGAGCATCTCCGTTTTTCTGCAAGTTTTAAGAAAACATCAACTATACGCTAAGTACAGTGAATGTGATTTCTTTAAAGAACAAATCCAGTACTTAGGACTTGTCATTACCAAGGATGAAATTTCTCTAGACCCAGAGAAAATAAAAACTATCATGGAATGGTTGGTACCAAAGGACATGGCTAATATAAAATCATTCATGGGTCTAGTTGAATACTATAGCTGATTTGTTGAAGGTTTTTCTAGGGTGGCATACCCTATTACCTCCCTGTAAAAGAAAAGGAAAACCTTTAGGTGGACCATGAATTTTCAAAGAAGTTTTGATCAACTCAAACATTTACTTACCACTGCACCCATTTTAAGCATTGTTGATCCAAATAAAGACTATGTGGTTTGTACATATTTCGGCGAGGAAGGTGTCGGTGGTGTATTAATGCAGGAAGGTAGGGTCATTGCCTATGAGTCGAGGAAGCTTAAGGAGCATGAGCAGAAATATTCATCCTATGACTTAGAGCTGACAACAGTCATTCATGCCTTAAAGATGTGCCGACATTACTTGATGGGTAAGAAATTTTTGTTAATGACTGATCATCATAGTTTAAATAACTATTTCAAACAACCCACCTTGAATGATAGGCAAGCTCATTGTGTTGACTTCCTAAGTGAATTCGATTTTGAAGTCAAGCACTTGAAAAGAAAGGAAAACTGAGTCACAAATACCTTAAGTCGAAAGGTAAACTATTTATATGAGATCTCTTTCAGTGAGTCACGAAGTACTTTTTATGAGCAAATTAGAGAGGTAGCAATGAAAGATTTAGAATATAAATATTTATAGTAGCAAGATAAAATTTTGAACAACAAATGGGATATGAGGTCAATCCAGAATATTTAACGATTTATAGAAGAATAATATATGTGCCTAATCAGAAAAATCTTAAAAAATTAATCTTAGATAAATATCATAAGATTCAAGATGTAGGCCATCCTAGGTATAAGAAGTTAATTACTGCACTTAAAAGTGAAATTTTCTGGCCCGGTGTTAAGAAGGAGGTAACAAAGTATTTAGCTCACTGTCTGGAATGCCATCAAGTGAAAGTGGAAAACTGTCACCCAACGAGATTACTCCACCCATTGCCTATTCCAGAATGGAAATGGAAATCCATGTCCATCGATTTTATTACAAGACTGCCCAAGAATAAAAAGCAAAATGACTCAATAATGGTGGTAGTAGATAAGTTGAGACAATCTACTCATTTCATACCAGTACAGTCAACCTACAAGGCCATGCAAATTGCTAACATATTTATGCAAAACATTTTTAAATTGCATGGAATACCCAAGATGATAATTTTCGCCCGTGATGTGAAATTTACCTTAGCTTTTTAGAAAGCTTTATTTGAAGGTTTAGGCACATAGTTGCAGTTTAGCACTGTGTACCACCCTCAAACAGATGGACAAACCGAGCAAGTAAATCAAGTAGTAGAAGATATGCTTCGGATTTACTTAACACAACAACCATCTAAGTGGGAGGACTGCCTACATTTGGTATAGTTTGCTTACAACAACAGTTACCATACATCTTTATAGATGAGTCCATTTGAAGTATTATATGGATGTAAGTGCAGGACACCCTTTATTTGGGGTGGCCAGAGGACAAATTGATGCTAGGATTGGACATGTTAAAAGAAATGAAGGATATGGTTAAAAAGGTACGTTCCAATTTAAAATCCGCCAAGGACAAAAAAAAAGAATGTTTTTGATCAGAAGAGAAGTTTCTGGAAATTTCAAGTGGGAGATCATGTTTATGTTTAGGTATGATCCAAGAAGAGTACATTTTGATGGACCGGATGTGCTAAATTAGCACCCTGATTCTGTGGTCCTTTCCAAATTTTGGCTGGAATCGGGCCAGTGGCTTACCAACTTGCCCTACCTAGCCATATTTGTGTCCAATAATGTATTTAACATTTATGTACTTAAGAAATAAATATATGATCCTAACCATATAATCAATTGGTGGGTCATACCGGTAATCTACAAAATTACTTAAGAATAGGACATATTATAAAAGTTTGATTAATAATGAAGAGGACTGATTAATTTTCTCTTTCTTGTGTATAGGTCGAACCAAAAAGTGAGTTCTTGGTCGAATCCCTGGGTATACACGATCGAAGAGAAGTAACATTGTGGAAATTAGTTATCACCCAAGTTAAAGTGCATTGGTAGCACTATGAGCCGGAGGATGCTACGTGGGAAGACGAACAATTTATAAGAGATACCTTTCCGAACCTATTTTCAGAGAAGAAACATTCGGACTATGTTTAATCTTAAGGGGGGAGATGTGATATCCCCAACAAATGTAAATATTTAATTTACTTCATTCTAAACAAATTGATTATTATTATAAGTTATAAAACTATTTATTGAATTAGGTTATGCATGAATAAAAAACAGTTATATGTAAATATTATTTTCACTTGTTAAGTAGTTAGGTTGACAATTACCTGTCCTAACTAATTTCTTGAAGATTTATTCAAGAAAGATCAAGATGATAGGGGTATCTAAGATCAAGAAGAAAAGAGGAAAGAGTAAAAAAAGAGAATTCTATGTTGAAACGTTAGGCAATTCTCTAGAGCTAAGTGTGGTTAGGACTAGATAGTTGTTCTAAGAGAGACAATAGTCTCAGAAAGACAATTCTTGTATTTAAGTAACAGCTTGGGGGGAGACAACTCATCATAGCGGTCTCATGGTTGGGAGGAAAATAGCAACAAAATCAAAGTCGAGTAGCAGACCCTTACATAGTAATCGAGAATAATTCAGATAAGTAAACTCTTGTATTGTATAGGTACAATAATTGTTAATTTGAAGATTTTCAAGGCTTTTTAAAAAACACAATTTACTTGAGGCAGAAGTGAGAAAAAATCATGTTACTATGTTCAATAAAGGAAAGCATAGAACTGATAACAAAACAATTTACTTACTATTTGTTCTAGAGAAAAACATGTAACTGTCATAGTTAAAATCACGTTAGCCATCTAACATACAATAAACAATAGTATATACTGAATAAAGTTACAATAACCCTCGAATTCCTTCCATAGGAAAAAGATCAAAATTCCCTCGATTATCATTACTACAGTAAATTATTACATCAGAAACAGGGTTTTCATTACAAATGCCTTAACTAGAATATCGAAAGATGTCATAGGCACAATAATTTTTTTACGAAATACTCTTATAAAATTCCAAAAAATAATATAGATACAATTTCCAACCAGAGAGGAGTTAGAAAGCTGATAGTCAATCTAATATACAAGAATCAATCGCTAAAGGGTTACATTCAATTAAGAACATATAAGAATCTGCTACTATTCAAATGATAAATAAATTACCCACACTTGGCCATTAACTAGCAATTGGCCATTGAATTTTTGTAAGAAAACTATTACATAGAAGACAAATGAGTTCAGAGAAAATTGCACATGAAGACAATTAGGGTGTAAACGTTCTTAACTATAACATTACGGAGATGATAAGAAAATCAAAAATAAGCTTGAATCAAAGTAAATAATTTGAACAAAACAAAGCAGCATATTTGAGACATTAAGTAATTCATATATTAAAATTCAACACTAAAAAACCTGTCTCCACTTAACCACATTCCGGTGATAGGACGAGAAAACAAACAAACCTTGGACTCGCACTGCAAAAGCTCTATCGCTCACCTAGTGACCAACTTAGGCCGAGCTAAGCCAACAAGGGTTTGTGGTATAAACCCAGTTGTAAAAAGACCCAAAATAATTACATTAAAATGCTTCAGAGACAAGAACTACCTTAAATAAGTTATAAGCTACCATGCAACCCTATAGAATCTACCAAAGATAGGTGAACGCCTTCGGCTAGGCACAGTATCCAGTAGAGAGGCTTGATAGTTTCCATCTAGATGTGCAAGCCACTTTGGAAGCCCGACCTCTAGTCTTTGCCCCTCTTCGAAACCAATTCTTTCAGCCTCGCAAGATTAAAAGACCATAAAGTTATTATCAACACTTAAAAAAGAAATGTAAGTTGAAACAAAAACTTAAACCCTAAGCTTAAGAAAGAAACCGATGCAAATTGGTCTAAGGTTATCTCCACATGGTTGTGCATCGAGTAGAAATCCACAAACCTGTAGAGGGTAGGCGCAACGATAAACAAAAGAATCAATATGAGAGGTAAACCAACTAACTATGCACATAACAACCATGTTGGAGGAAAAAGACAAAGTAGCAAAATCATTCTTACCCGCGAAGGAGAAGCAATAACTCGACGTAGTGTATGCCAAGGAGATAGGCTACAACAGAGGCATCAGGGAATGCAGGCAACCTCCTCTATCTGATGGTAAGCAGTAATAGAAACTGTAGATGAAGAACGAGTATCAACAAGTATCGAGGCCATGAGAATTCGCTGGCTAGCTGGAGAGCTGTGGAGGATTCTAGGTTCATTCCACTACCAGGCCTTCGGAGTCACATTGCCCAAAAAATTGAATGTAGAGGTAAATCAGTCACCAAGAAAGTAAACTCTGTGAGACTTTAATAAAAGTGGCCACCACCCCTCAGACCAGCATCATAAGGCAGGAATCGTTGAATTAAATCATTAAACTGATTCATTGAATTAACCAACATTTATATGTAGATAAAAGTAAAAGTTATAAAACTACTACACAAAACTTTGTCATTAATTCAACACTATTAATACATATACATTTATTGTTTATTTCCCATAATTTTTTATTTTTATTTAATATAGATTGCTCACATAGGTGTTTTCTTCGTTTCCCATCTTTTTAAACTACTATTAATTTTATATTTACATTGTTGTTGGTTTTATGAGTGAAGGAAGTTGTCCAAAATAATTAAAAAAAGACTAGTACGAGGCACATTATTGAGCTCTGAAAAAACCTTTAACTTCGTAATTGAGATTGTAAAACAATAGTATAGAAACGCTTGTTTACTTTTTTTTTTTCACGACACAACAAATTTTTCCAAACTAGGCCACTTATCGAATTTGATCTAAGCATCAATCGCCAACCAACCCCAAATATTGCGCAACCCAACTATTCACAAACTAGACCTCACAAATATCTAGAAATATGTTATTCCAAAACAACCCTTGCCCAATATACCTTGCCACCACTTCTTTAGTTATCATTTCCACTTCCCTTACCTATGCCTCCACAAATCAAATGGGGACATCAAAACTTTTTTCCATTTTCCAAAATTTCTTTTTATTTCGATTTCCGCTGGTTTTTTTTCAGGAATAATTTTTTCAAAATTCTATTCCCCTTATCATATTCTTTTTAATAGTTTTTCTCTTTATATATTAAATCATTTTCATTTTTTACACTTAACAATTGTTTAAATTAATTGTTTTTTAATCATATTTATTTTATTTTTATTTTTTAATCGTTGCTTCTATCCTTCGTCTCATTTTCTTTTATCCTTGCTACTGTCCTTTATCTCATTTTCATTCTTTCCTATTTGGTTTCTTTTTTAATTACCATAATTGTCTTTACTTTTATTTTTTTATAATTATAAAATTTTTAATAATTTAATAAAATAGTTTTCTTCAAATTCACACTTTTGTTTTGTTGGCTTTAGTAATATTTTTTTTAATTACCATAATTGTTTTATTTTTTATTTGTTTTTATAATTATTGTAATTTTAATAATTTTAATAAAATAGTTTTCTTCGAACTCACTGTTTGTTTTTTTTAATTTATTTCTGTTTTGCCAACTCTGGTAATATACATTCTTTTATATTTTCATAGAGATGTTCTCTCCACTCCGCGGAAAGACAGTCTAGGGTTTCTAACAAACCCTACCAATAGCAGAAACACAAACGTGGAAGGCATTGAGTGCAACAAAATAGTCTCTCAAGCACCGGCTTATTGGCATGGACAGAGTTGACATCATGAATATTCAGATGGGGGAGGCCATTGGGCCTCCCCCCACAGATTACAATGACAACCGAAATCACAAAGGGAATAATAATGAAACTGAAATTCCATTGTCTGGAACAGAGGAGCCGACGCAGAACCAACCTGCCCAGTATCTAGAAACAGAAAATCTGAACAAAGGAACAGAGAGTACCCCCACGGAAAAGGATGTACCTATGAAGGTGACCTCGTTTACATGCAAGCCCATTGCGGCAGATTGCCCCAAGATCGACTTACCAAGCCGTTGGATCAATGCCCGAATACAGTTCATGAAGGATCATGCGCTTATAGGTAAGTTCATTGGCTTCTAGACAACTGAGAAAGCCTTATAGGGATGGATTATTGCAAAATCTAAAGCAAAAGGACAAATTACCCTAAAATTAGGGTCAAAAGGTTTCTTCACTGCTATGTTCAATTGTATAGAAGACAAGAACATAATCTTAGATGGATGCCCATATTTTTTCAATGCAGCAAGTTAGTATCTAAGGGATTGGATTGAAATATTTAATCCAAATAAAGAAGACTTCAGCTGGGCACCAGTTTGGATACAATTGTACTCTTTACCTTTGGAATATTGGGATGAAGAATCGCTAAAATCCATTGGAAATGGTCTTGGGGAATTCATAAAGATTGCAAAGGAAACAAAGCTCCGAAGGTACACCTTGTATGCTCGCATCTGCGTTTACATGTGACTCATCCAAGCCCTCATGGATTCAGTGAGCCTTCTTCATGATGACTTTGAATGGATCCAACCTATTGACTATGAACATGTGCCATTCCACTACAGAAAATTCCATGCTCACGGCCATCTATTCCATGATTGTCCTTTAAATGCTTTCCCCACAAATAGTGATAACCTGAATAAATTTGACTATGAAGGATTCACTAAGGTTGCCAATAGAAAGAGGCATACCAAAAAGTCCCCAGCTATTCCCAAGAACCCTCTATCCAATTCCTACACACCTTCCACCAGTAATAGATTTTATATTCTGTCACAACCCTCCATGCGTGAAGCAAATCGATCCAAAACCGCTGAACCACACACCATGCCATCCACTATGCCATCCACCTCACCTCATCTCCATGAATCTAGTATGCCAGTGCAAAATCAAAAAATTGATACAAAGAGAGCAACCTCCCCACCCATCTCAGTCAAGGAGACAGATAAAATCCCTGCGTAGGAAAAAGAAATGGACATTGACAACCTTTCATTAGATCCAGCCACGATAAATAAATCATTGCCTAAGAATAGCCAACAAAGCTACATGGAAGAAGAACCAAAAATATTTGACCTCGGAGACCTAGACATCTTCAGTCTTGAACAAGCCTACAAAAAGAAAGACTTTGACAAAATTTCAGATAGGCAACTCGAAAACTTGGAAGTAGTCCTTTCAAGAGTGCATCAGCAGAGTACCTTAGGCATACAACCAGGCGGTAGCTAGGATGGGAAAAACATCCACAAAGATGGTAAGAAAAGGTGAAGAAAGACAGATCTGCAAAGAACCATCATCATTGGGGAGATGCTGGTGGAATTAGGCAGATGTTCAAAATTAACCAAGTACTATAGACTGCTACCTACTGGTCAAATATGGAGCTCATCTCATGGAATTTAAGAGGGCTAAACAGTCATGGGAAATACAGAAAGATAAAAAACATGATACAGAATGAAAAACCACAAATCTTCTTCATGAAAGAAACAAAATGCAACAGTAAGACTTTGAGTTCTATATTATCCAAAGCTTGGCTAGGATGTCAAACAGTCATGGTGGATGCTTCTGGTGCCTCAGGAGGACTTGCTATTGCTTGGAATATGCAAGCT
Source organism: Pinus taeda (assembly GCA_000404065.3). Lineage (NCBI taxonomy): Eukaryota > Viridiplantae > Streptophyta > Pinopsida > Pinales > Pinaceae > Pinus > Pinus taeda. The sequence continues at coordinate 59,983 of APFE031029926.1, forward strand.
ATCATACTTATAGACTTTCATGCCTCCCTTCATCTCATACAGGCCACTTACCATATTATAGGAACCAATATACATGGGTATCTGTCCTCAGGACTCATTGCAAAATATGGCACTGCTAAATACATTGGAAGCTCTCAACTTCACCAGGACCTACCCACTATGGATCACAAGCGGATATTTCAACATGATTACGAAACTGAGGGAAAAAAAGGGTGCAGAGTTAAACTAGACATTGAAAGAAAATGCTTTAGAGAATATATACAAATCAACTGGCTAATAGATCCACCATTCAATAATGGCATCTATACTTGGAACAACAAAAGTACAGGATCCCAACAAATTGCATCTCAGCTAGACAGATTTCTCATTTCAGATAATGCCATTCACCTGGGAGGAGATATCACTGCATCAATCTTGCCTCTGTCAGGTTCAAATCATTGGCCCATCTCACCCAAATGGCAAAGTCCAGGAGATTCTACTGGAAGGCCGTTCATATTTGAAGCTTTCTGGCTTTCACATCTAGACTTCAAAAATATGATAAAATAGTGTGGGAAAACTTCACCCCTCCAGTCAGATCAACCATGTATCAATTTCAACAGCGATTAAAGAATCTCAAAAGGAGAATTAAACAATGGAATCACTCCATCTTCATGTAATATTTTCCGAGCTCAAAAAACGCTTCAGCACAACATGATTGAGCTCCAGCAGAGAATTATAGAGGAAGGGAGAATCGAGACACTAGCAAATCAAGAACAAGAAATTCTCACATAGCTATATGATAAAAAGAATAAAGAGGAGATACTTTGGAAAAAAAATCGAGAATCAAATGGTTAAAAGAGGGGGAAGAAATACCAAATTCTTCCATCAAACAACCATCCAAAGAAGAATGCATAATAACATTGCACATATTCAGAATCAACAAGGAGAAAGAATGGAGGACCATGCTGAAATTGAGAGAGAACTCCTCACCCATTTTAAATCTGTTCATCAAGAGCCTCAAGTAAATAGGTAATCAACCATAAACAAAATTCTCCAGCATGTGCCAAAGATTATAGCAAAAGAGCACAATCAACGATTACTATGACCGGTCACTCCTCTAGAAGTAGAATCAACACTAGCTCAATTGAAAGATGGGAAAGCCCCTAGTCCTGACGAATTCACCTTCAAAGTCTTCCATCACTTCTGGGATCTCATCAAACTAGAGGTTTGGAAAGTGTTGGAAGAATCTCGGACCATGCACTGGCTCCTTCTGTCTCTAAATGCAACATTCATAGCTCTCATCCCTAAAGAAGAACAACCAAACACATCAGAGAAGTTCAAGCCCATCACACTATGCAATGTTATATATAAAATCATCTCAAAAGTCATCACCAACAGACTCAAGCCACTGCTCCCCATTCTCATTTCGCATGAACAATCAAGTTACGTGGAAGGACGTCAAATCCTTGATGGCATAATTTTGACGCATGAGACCATTCACTCCCTGAAGCACAACAAACAGGAAGGTATGCTTCTAAAAATTGATTTATCAAAATATTTTGACAAATTAAGCTGGACATATATTAAACAAATGCTTACAGCTTTTGGCTTCAGCCCTACATGGGTCAGATGGGTCATGAATCTCATATCATCCACTTTTTTTTCCATCTTAGAAAATGGTGTCCCCTCTCACCCTTTCTCCCCCTCCAGAGGCATTCATTAAGGTGATCCTCTTTCCCCCTTTCTTTTCATACTCATGGCAGGAGACCTAGGCTGCCTCATAAAGCATGCTCTTCGCTCTCAAAATCTTAAAGGCATTTCTATCCATAGAACCTTTGCCATTACCCATCAAAAATTTGTGGATGACAATATTTTTTTTGGGCACGCTTCAGTCCAAGAAGCTCATTCATTCAAATCCCTATTAGATACCTTCTTTGAAGCATCAAGAACCACCATAAACTTTGCTAAGTCTCAAATGTTCTTCTTTCACACTCCCTTAGTAACACAAAGAAATATTACCAGAATCCTCGATTTTCCTATTGCCAATTTTCCCTCCAAATACCTGGGAGCACCATTGACCGATTCTCTTATAAAGCACACATCCTGGCATTTACTTCTAGAGAAACTAGAAGGTCGTCTATCTTCTTGGACTTATGGAGCCCTTAATATGGCAAGTAGACTTGTTATGGTCAAAGAAGTACTACAAACTATGCCTCTATACCTTTTCTCTGCTCTCGCAACACTGAAATGGGTTCTCAAAAAGTTTAAGAATCTACATCCAACTTCCTATGGGGATCATCAGGGCACAATCGAAAATGGGCACTAGTGAAATGGTCGAGAGTCTGTACACCAAAAAAGCAGGGAGGCCTTGGATTATGGGATCCTCAGCATAGTAATGCAATGATGGGGGCAAAATTATGGTGGCAATGGGTATCTACTCCACACGCACCATGGGCGAAAATATGGGTAGCAAAATATGCAAATAATCAACTGCAAGAAGAACTTATCAGACTCACAAATAATGATGTAGGCTCTCTAGTTTGGAATGCAGCAAAACAACACAAAGCAATGATACAACAGTACAATTTTTGGGAGATAATAAGTGGTGACACTGCTCGATTTTGGGCAGACTCCTGGCAACAACAACCCAAAGTACTAGACATTATCCCTCCCCAAAATCATGAGGAAAATTTTATTCATCAGAATGAAAAAGTATCTCAACACTAGACTCAACATAACAATCAAGGATACAGACAATGGAAAAAGGTGGAGCAGATTATTCCTCAAGAAATGACATATCACTACAAAGGAATGCAGGCAGAGCTAAACAATAGGAAAATCAGATATTTAGGAGAAAAAGACATTTTAAGATGGGGATACACTTCGAAGGGAATATTATCTACAAAAGAGACATATGGATTGATGATTCAAGCCCAGGCCTCAGTAAACCCAGTTTGGGAATGCATATGGACCCCAGTTTTTGGCCTAGAGTATCTACTTTCATATGGCTTTGCCATAAAAAAATTCTCACATGGTACAATCTCATCAAAAGAGGATTCCAAGTACCCTCATATTGCCTCAATTGCAAGCAACAAAGTGAAACCATACAACACCTCATGGATTCATGTAACTTAGCAATCAAATTATGGGAAAAACTCAGCTTCAGATGCGAAAGAGCTTGCAAAATTTCAAGGGACATCATAAGCACCATTAGTAAATGGGCTTCCGCTACCTATAACAGCAGAATACTCAATTCCCTATGGCAAATCCTTCCGAGTCTGCTTCTTTCGACAATCTGGAAGGAATGAAATAAGTGAATCTTTAAGAACCAATGCACTCCTCTAGACCCCATTTGGAACAATTTTTGCCAGAATATTCAAGAAACCTTGGCTGTTAAGAGATGGCAGGCAGATGATTTTCCCACTGAGGTATAGGAAGGGAGCATTTGGTAGAATTGGAATATCCAGATCTCACAGGTTCTCGATGATCACAACATTTCTACCATCATTTCCAAGTCTCCCACTCAGTGGGTTCCCCCGCCAGCAGGAGTAATCAAACTAAACTTTGATGGGGCCTCAAAAGGAAATCCGGGCAAGGCTAGTCATGGAGGTATTTTTAGAAATCATGAAGGCACCCCTCTTTTATTATAATATGGAACAATTGGCTGGGATACGAATAACTCAGCAGAATTGGAAGGACACTGGCAGGGACTATGTTTAGCTAACCAACACAATTTCCAACCTATCATAATCGAAGGGGATTCCCAAATCCTCATCAATATGGCTATACAAATTCAACAAGGAACCCTTGCTACTAAAGTGGCAACTAGCTAGAGACTGGTAGCTGGATTAGAACTCATAGAGAAAGGATTAAAAAATAGAAGAACGATCACCTTTAATCATATCAAAAGAGAAGGAAACAAGATAGCTAATATACTGACAAATATAGGGGTAGATCACGATCAAACACTTAGATCAAGATCATTCGATATCCTTAATGATAACACTCAATTACAGGAATGCACTGACTTGGTGCACAAAGAAGCAAAAATCCTGGATGCGGATATATACAACAATTGACAAGACAGCAAACGGACCGGTAGGCAACTAGCACCGCCACAAAGCTGCCCGTAAGCTCGCATAGATAGCAGTTAATCCACCTTATAGCTAGCGTAATTGTCATTCAATGTGGCACTCAAATCAATTCAACAGTGTTTTCCCACCTCAGCTCTGCACCATGGAGGCCTCATGTAATAATCTGCCCACCTCCACTATTTTAGCTCCTCTGCCTTTGAACTACAATTGCCCTCTGGATTCTGTGAAGCCTAGCATACACATTGCAACAAGCAGGCTTTGCAATCTCCTATGCTGCATTGATTTTGGAACAAGCATCCATCGCTCTCACAACCTGCTCCGCAATTTCATTCTCACCTCCAAGCCCACTGAGCCTTCCACCCCCAATATCTACACAGAGCAAACCTCATTCAAGCAAGCCCCTCCTCCACGAGGCATCATGCCGAGACTGCGCCAGAGAATGTGCAGCTGAAGTGGCAGCAATAGAGGGAGACTACAAGGCTCCTCACCTTCCCTGGTCTCTGATTCTTCTTCCCCTTCATCAACTCCCATCTCAGGCCAATATCCTGATACGTGCAGTGGCAGAGGCCGTAGAGGACGCACTCAAGCTGTTCGTCCCTTGTTCCCATATTCCCGTCTTTCTGCCACAGCTTCCCCTTCCAGTTCACAGCCAACTCCTCATTCATCCCAATTCACCTACCAAAGCACTCTGAATCGACCCATTATCAGGGCAACCCTCACAATTTTGTTTCAGGAGGAGCGCTCCAGCGATGTAGGTACTCCCACTCAAGCGACAAAGAATAGGGATACTGCACAAGGCGAGGCAGATACAGCTCAAGGTGAGCCTTCCACCACAAAGCATATTTAGGCACGTCAAACGCAGGAAGACACGGGTTGGATGAAGGAAGATGAGGAGGACATTGACGAATACATATTTTTCATCGTCGAAGAGCAACCAACCGCAACAAATGACAATTAGCACTACACGTGTCATTAGGCTCCAGGCTCCGCGCGTCATATGGTTCCAGGTTCCAGGTTTCATTTTGATTTTTTAAAGAGAACAGTTAATTTTGAAAACCTTTTTCATGCAAACATCATCATATTCTTATATGTTGGTTTCCCCTACAAGGGCAACAAACTTATTACGGTTTGGATTGGTTTCCCATCTCTGGGTAGTCCTCATTTTGTTTGTACTGCAATATGCCATGAACTTTGGCTAGGAACTGCACAGGCCAGAGCCTCCTTGTATTTTTTTGTTAAAATAATAGATTTTATACTTACATAGAAAAAAATATATATACATTCCTTTATGAAATAATTTTTTTTTCAATTTCTGAGTTATTCTGGTTTTTCTTTTTCTTTTTTCAATTTCTAAATTATTCTCATTTTTCTGTCATTTAAAATATGTTTGTTTTAATATTTCAATTCACTATTCACATTTCATTTTTATTTTATATTTTATATTTGTTTTTATAAATTTGTTTTTATTTATTATTTTTTGTCTTTTATATTTTTTTGTTAACACCTTATAGTTCAATTTACATTATATATATTTCTTTATTATATCAATATCTTTAATTAACAATTTTCATTTTGCTAAATCAATATCTCTAATTAATAATTTTAATTAATAATAATATCAATATCAATAATTGTTAAAGAATCTTAGCTCAAGTGTTATGGTTCACTATTTTTGTCCCAAATAGTATGGGTTTAGGTCTCCAAATACATGTTACGGTTCACAATTTGTGTCCCAAATAGTATGTGTTCAAGTCTCCAAATACATATTCTGGCATATAACATTTATGAAATCATTCTACTAATAATGAAATAATAGCAACGATTTCTATACAGTTAAAGATTTTATACTCATTACTATTATATATTTATTATTATATATATATATAATATATATATATATATATATATATATATATATATATATATTATATATTAATCTAATATCTCTAATTTATTAATATCATTATCTTCTTTCTCATCCATAATGGTGTGAGGTTTCAATGGTTCACAATATCATTTTAGTTATCAGAAGAATTTTGGCGTAAATCACATATAGAAAGACATTTGTCTATCACATATAGAAAGACATTTGTCTACCCGTTTCAAACCAACTAGTGTGGTTCATCGTCAGGACAAGTTGAAGAAACAGATCCAGTCCAGCAAGTTAAATAGACTGAGCAGAGATTCCAACGACTAACAAGATAGTTAAATAGTCTGAGCAGAGATTCCAACGACTAACAAGATAAACGGCTAATTTTTGACTTGAGGCCCAGGTCAAATTTTTATAAATTAATTAATATTATTATTATTCTTACAATTATTATTATTATTAATATTTGTTATTATATTTATAGAACTAAGATAAATTAGGTAAGAATAAGTAAATGGTTAGTTT